>BPTQ01000002.1:239575925-239840857 GCA_019973895.1 Chrysanthemum seticuspe | reverse complement strand
AAAAAGACCCATTATCATAACTCAACATTTTGGGCCCCATTTTTCTTTAAAAAATAAAATTTACAAATTCTACCCCTAAACTAATAATTCATTTAATAAACAACATAACATTAATAAACTTAAACATTTTTACAATACGAAATAAAAAATTGCAATCAGTTGTCCAATTTATAGGTCAAATATAACCCAAACAACATAAATTTTGCAAAAATTCGGATATGACAAATAAGCTCAAAAATTTTGCAGCCCAAACCCAACTATTTATAAAGCCTAACCCTAAACAAATACACCTCCTTCCTTCCTTCTCCAAATGCAGACACAATCTCCATCCTTCATCTCCTGCAGACGCCATCAACACTAAAAAAAATCGTCAAACAAACCAGTCGTCATGTCCATTCTTCTCCAAACGCAGCAACATACAGGACAACAACGGGTGATTTTGGATTTTTTTTTTCTTTTGAATATGAAGGGTGATTATTTATTTATTTATTTATATTTTTTTATATTAAAGATGCCCTTAACGCTGCATTTGCAGGTTAACGTGGCTCCTTAACGTGGCCTTAACTCGAATGGGTGGTATGGTAACTTGGCTTTAACGCAGCGTGTGTTAAGCTTTCACTCACCTCTTGCATGACCATACCAAGTGCTCTTAGTGAGGCCGATAAAGCTAAAAAATGTTCCGGATGATGTCTTTGGAAAAGGCCGCAACAACTCAAAATAAATAATGAGCTAAGATTATACGTCAAGTCAACCACGTAATTTATAAACAACATAGATAACACAGAATTCTCATGCCCATTAAGAGTCAACTATAATTAGGGTGCATTTTGTATGTGGGGTTCACTTTTGGTTTAAGGAACTAAAGAATAAAACTTTGTTTGTTTAAACGTGTTGGGTTAAAAACTTATGATGTGTTTGGTATGTGGGTTTATCCCACTTTAGGCTGAAAGACATATTAAATACTTTGTTTGGTGTTTCATCTTTAGACTCATGCGCTACTTTGGTTTCTAAATCCTAATTCTACCTTTCCTGGGATTTGACTATTCCTCTTACTAAAATATATTTTTTAAATTTGTAAAATTTTCTCAACCACATATTAGTATCACACTCTGTTTTAGTTTAATTTTTAAATTCAAAAGTAATATATTAAACTTAAATCAATTTATAAAATATATATAATTTTAAAATAATAATTAATTTTCTCTCTCTTTATTTACTTTCAAACGTTTCCCAAATCCAAATCCAAATTCAAATCAAGCCCACTTACAAACCAAACGCACCCTTAGAATATGAGATTCAAAGCCACTGACAGCAACTATTTCAAAAATATACAAAGTTGCCTAGATTTAAAGTATTCCTGGGTTCCACCTCAAACTTCCCTTTCTATCTCTATTATTTTAATATTTAATACTAAATTTATATTAATATTTTAAACTTATAAAAATATATTATTTATAAACTAATATATTTTCTCTCTTCTACATCAAATCCAAATCCAAATCCAAATCATAAACCAAATTTAAATCCAAATCCAAATCCAATCCTAAACCCATCTACAAACCAAACGGGCCCTTAATATATTTGTGAGCATTCTATTTAGGAGCCGTTTAGTATGAGGTGATAGCTTTTGGGATCGGGAACCAAAGTAAAAAGTTTTGTTTGTTTAAAATACTAAGACTTCAAATAGTAACATATGGCCTAAATATCCGGATTCCACCAAAGTAGCCAATTTTTTCGGTTTACTGACAAGAACGATGGTTTACCGACAATATTTTGTGTCTTTATTCACAATAACATGGGCCTCCTTAATATTTTAGTATTATCTCACTTTTTCTCTCTCTAGATTTATTATTTTAATATTCAAATAAATATTTAAAAATAATTTATATTATATTATTTATATATTTTCTCTTTCTAACTTTTTTTCTAACTAATATCAAATCACTATCCAAATCCAAATCTTAATCCTAATCCAAATTCTAATCCTAACCCCATCTACAAACCAAAAGGGCCCTTAGAGTTTTTTTAACAACTGATGGTATTTTAAGGTGCAGTTTGGTTAGGGGGTATAGGGGGGAATTGAATGATAGGATGTTATTATCAATTGTTTGGTAGTTACTTGAAAGAAAAATCAATGGTATCATCTTTAAGATGTCATTCTATGTTATAATGTTATATACATAACTTTTAGATGATTCCATCGACACACCGAATGTGAGCCACACACTTTCTCTTTCTTTTTTTTTCTTTTTTTTTTTTTTTTTTTTTTCATTTAGTTACAAATCTTTTAGGTTAAATAATTAAATATTTTTAAATAAATATATAAATTAAATCATTATTAATTTTCTCTCACATTCTTTTCTTTCAAACCTTTCCTAAATCCGAATCCAATTCCAATCCCACTTATAAACCAAACGGGCCCTAAAAACTTATTTGTCATTGTGTGGTATATATTGGAAAATATAACTAATTTGTTGTGTTTATTTTCTATTCTAAACCAATCATCATTTGATTAACGCTTTGTTAGGCTATGCGCAGAGGGTCGGTCGAAGGTCGGTCGGTTGCTTCAGTTATGGTCGGTCGAGCCATTGTGGCTGTGAAAGTTGTGATCGGTTGGGGGAAGGAAAGGGAGGAAGAAGGTTGTGGTCTCAACCGAGTGTAAAGCCACATATATCCAAAAAAAAAGCTAACGTTTCCTATTAAAATTTTTTTTTTAAACTTTACCACTTTTACAACATTATAAATACCAAACTCAAACACATTTTTAAACACACAATTTCAAACAACTTCTCATAAACACTTTCAAACACATTTTGATAATTATGTCATACGAGTTATTTTTTAATTCTTCGTCTTCCGACGAGGAAGAAGTTGTGAGCGAGTTTACGGAGTTCATGGAGTATACGCAGCATGCTTGGGACACTTACCAAGCGTCACTGCCAAAGGCTCGACGAAACCACACGGCTAGGGATCATGTAGGTGCTCATAATCGTTTAGTTTCCGCTTACTTCTCCGAAGAACCGTTGTATAACGAAAAAACATTTCGTCAGCGGTTCCGGATGCCCCGAGACCTATTCACTCAAATTGTGCAAGAGGTAACCAATCATTCTCCTTATTTTCAACAAACTCCTGATTGTAGAGGTTTACTTGGTATTTCTCCATTGGTCAAGTGTACTGCGGCAATTCGTCAATTGGGATATGCGGCAGTTCCTGATTCTCTTGACGAGTATCTACAAGTGGCTGCAACAACAGCACGCGATTGTCTCCGTAACTTTTGCACAGTTATCATGGAGTTATATGGTGCTGAGTATTTGCGAAAGCCCACGTATTCGGACCTTGAAAGATTATATGCTCATCACGAGCATAAGCATGGGTTTCCTGGGATGATGGCAAGCATTGATTGTACAGGTTGGCCTTGGGAGAACTGCCCAAATAGTTTGAGAGGTCAACATGCTAGGGGTGATCACGGGCCACATCCATTCAATTTATTGGAAGCGGTCGCCTCCCAAGATTTATGGATTTGGCATGCGTTCTTTGGTGTCTCCGAGATGAATAACGATATAAACGTTTTATATCGTTCCCCTGTTTTCAATGATATCAAATCTGGGAGAGCAGCGGAACTTGAATTCGAGGCTAACGATGTTGCTTACAAAAGGGGATATTATCTTACTGACGGGATATATCCAGAATGGTCTGTTCTTATTAAGTCCATTTCAAATCCTCCTACTGGTGATGAAAAAAGAATGCTGTACAAGAGGAAGCACGAAGCAGCAAGGAAAGATGTGGAACGAGCTTTCGGTGTGTTGAAGAAGAAGTGGAAAATGCTTAAAGTTCCGGCTCGAGGGCTGCGTAAACAGGATCTCGAAGATATTGTGTATACATGCATCATATTACATAATATGATCATCAAACACAAGCAGCGGGCGATTTGTCCTACATGGTTTCCACAAGAGGGCCACCGTGATCATGATCCGGTAAGATCCCATGCAGAATCCTTAGTAGTTACTCAGGAGTTAACGGATCGATCAACTCATCTAAACATAAAATATGATTTGGTCGAACACATTTGGAGAAACCGTGGAAATGCAGACAATCAAGAGATTGAAGCCGAAGACGAAAGTGACGAAGACCGAACTGACGATGAAGATTTTTTGTGATGTTTTCAGTTTTTAATAAGTATTGTAACGTCTACGTTTTATTACTTTAAGTTTTTAATTATTGTTGTAATGTTAAGTATTTTTATTAATGAATTTTAATTTTGTGTTTAAAAATATTTGAATTAAAAAAAAATAATAATAATAAAATAAAATAAAAATCTCAGGTCACCACTGTGGCAACTAGGTCGTCGTCAGGTCGTCGGAGAGAGAAAGCTGATGTGGCGGCGACGATATAGGTCGCCTCTGTGCATAGCCTTATCAATAAATCTTATTGAACGAAATAAATGTAACGCTTGGCCTCCACACTTCATTTGTTATGAATTTAATTATTCTACCTTTGAAAAAGGAATTGATTTGCACACTTTTAAAAATAATTGAGACACTTTATTTGTGCATCAAATACTTGTACAGTATTAATATGGTGCTTTAACTGTTTATATATACGAGTATCCCATGATATACAATTTAGAGTAGGACAATAGTGAACATGATATACAAATATAAGCACTAACTGAAACCATGATACATGCAACAACTGAACCTCACAAATGTCACGTGTACACGATTTCCAATAATCCTTATGGTAATATCAATGCTTCGGTTCCAAACGGAGTTAAACAACTGCGCACAATTGAACACACAACATGATCACACAGAAAGCACATATTGCAATCAAACGCACATAATTATCCAAAACACAAAAGTAGTAGATCACAGCATAAAAACAGTTTAAAATATAATTTGAGTATCATTTTCCCCCAAGGAAAAATATTAGAAAAAGGGGCTACGAAAACTCACCTCAGAAGATAGCAATGAATAGTAACTCGGTAAAGAAAACAGTGTCAAGAAGCAAGGCACAAAGGTACACGAACGACACAACCTAATAATCATTGTTTGTCTTAGAACATATCTCAAATAATATAATGTACAATAGTATCAAAAACTAACGTATTTTAGTTTTCGTGGATGACTCGAATAATTGTTTGTAAAAAGTTTAGAATCGAAGCTCGTGTGGTTTTTAGGAAATATATAGACTCAACGTAACTCACGCCAAAATAACGAAGTCAAAGAAGTAACGAAAAGGGCGATAAGAAGGAATAACGAAAAGAAAGGAATAAATAAAGGGACAACGAAAAGGATCCGTCGATAACATGTTTCGGTGTTTTACCCCATAACCCAAATAGTTGATAAAACGTTGTGTTTTTAGAAAGAATTGCACACTTGATGGAAGGTGTACCATGTTAATAATTACGAATTTTGGAAATGTTTAAAACGCTTAGAAATCGTAATAGTTTATGTTTTAAAATGGTTTTTACAAAACTTGGACATGATGCGTCCAGTTATATAATGTTTCCAAGTCATTTACGACTTTTGAATAACAAGTTTTATTTATTAAGTTTCACCAATTTGATACAATTTATACAAGTTTTTATAATTTTTACAAGTTTTATTACAAGTTATAATTGGACTGTATCATTCGCGTATATATTAGTTGTCTAGTTTTATCGACCATTTAGTGTATGTTCGGGTCCAAGTGGGTTAAACTCTTTTGAGACTAACACACTCTTCCGTCTCAAGTACCAAAAGAGTCCATAATGTCCATCAACTAATACCGTAAATCCAATATCGTCCAATCCAATATCATCCAAGCATAGATTTTTATTGCAATGTCCATATCCAAATCCATATCATATCCCAAGTAAAACCCGAATAGTATCTGAAACGCTATCAACAAAAAACACGAAACTATATAAATTAAGTTAGTAAGGGAATAAAATGAAATAATTAAAAATAAAAGTAAAACTAATCCTAACTCCATAGGACTTTAGGCCCAATGTTAACACATAACTAAACACACTCACTTAGGCTTATAGGCCCAAGTTTACCCAACACCAAACTATTCATGAGCTCCCTAGCCCAATAGACTAAAACAATTCAAATCCGCTAACACAAACACAACCGAAAAGACAACAATTACACTTTTCTAAAGCTTTTTGACAAAAATACATTTTTGACAATAACACGACTAGTGTGTCTCAACTTGAGGCCGCACTTAACCATCACGAGCTAACACCTTAAGGGTGTCTCGTTAGTTCGCAACTTACGTAACCAAACCATCTCTACACGAGGTTATCATGCCTTGTTTACGACTTATAAACCAAACTCAACAAGTCTAATCAAGTCCCCCATGATACTACTTGTATCGTGGGTAAACATCGCGAGCACCCTCCTTGGTGTGTCGTTTTAACCCACAAGCAAACTAAGACGACCCTAGCATATTGAAAACGCAATTCAAACAACACTTACAAGGGTATTACCCAACCCAACGCACTATGTTCGAACTGAAACCAACATACAACAATAATGACAACGTCAAGACCGTAACTTTCGGATTCACGAGCATAACCACATGGGCTCGAATAACAAACCGTATCAAGGTCGTGACTCCCTTGAGTCACGACTTACCTTTATTCGACTAACGAAACAAACGGCTAAAAAATACAACTAGTCGTGACTCCCTTGAGTCACGACTTGCCATTATTCGAGTCAAACATCACAAACATTCCACCAGACCACATCAAAACACAAAGAAAATCCCCAAGAACGAATGTAAAGCTTGAAATATAAATAGTATTATAATTAAATACGAAACGGGTCAACTCAACTCAGTGAGTTGACTTGGTCGAGTTGACTCAACTCACTGAGTTGAGTCGACTCGCCCACGAGTCGAACGATTCACAGTTTAAAAACGTCGATCCACAGGAGATTTAATTATGAAAACGTTAGTTTAGTTAGTTTTTCAATAAAAATCATTGGTTTTAATTATTAGACGGTTAGGGTTTTGAATAAAATGAAGAAATAAAGAAAAGGTGGCGCGTGAGTTTACCCAACGAGAGAGAAGTGGTGGAGAAAACGGTGGTGAGTGGCGGCGTACGATGGTGAGCGGCGGTGGAGCTTCAAAACAACCCAAAATACCTCCTCTTGGTCCCAAATTCTCCAGAAATATTCCCTACCTCTTAATCTACACATCAGTATAAAAATTTGGGTTGCCGGAAATTTGGCCGAAAAATGGTGCGGCGCCGGAATTGTGTTTTCCGGTGAGGTGTAGTATCAAATGGGATAAAAACCCTAAAAATTTCTTTTATATGCCAGGAGGGGCCATTTCTGCCAACAAGGGGGTGTTTTGTTAAATTTATTTAAACTTTTATATAATAAGGTGTGAGGCCCGCTAAGGCTTGGTAACGATCGGTTTCGGACCCGGGATTAGAACCATAGCTTTTAAAATAAAATTTCCACGAAAAACGATTATAAACACGACTATTATTACATATATAATAACATAATCATATTAAAACGTATACTAGGTATGCGGTTGTACCGGAACGCGATGTGTGCCGTTTTTCTCGTCTTGCGAGAACGTTTCTCGTTTTCAACTCCAATAAGTTTAGAAAATGTCGAAAATGGAAAAATAAGTATAGTTTATTCTAAAACCAAGTCTGAAAAATTTCGGGTTGTTATAGTGTACCCCCGTTAAATGAATTTTGTCTTCAAAATTCAATTGACTACACACCTGAGCTTGACCGGATAGTATTCACCCTTCGATTATGATGCACACAGAAGGCTACGGGTGTGGGTGTCAACCCAAATAGTACCGGGTGCTACTTCCCAAGTGGTACTATCAATACCTCCTAACCTCTTGCAATCACACAAATGAAGCCACATAATAACCACACAGTAAGGCAAGCTTCCCGTCCTTGAGTAAAGCCATCAAAAATCTTAAGCAAATTATTAGGTAGTTTAAGTTGAGGCTCAACTTGAATTTAAGCTTAAACCCACAACTCATCAAACAAGAATTGTCATGAGGTCAAGCTATGCAACAAGTTGAGCCTTCCCTTAAGCTACATAACAACTTGAATTCCAACTTAATTTCGCAACCCAATCAAACAAGAACAGTCTTGAAATTTAGTTAAGAAACTCAACGCTTTCGATGAATTGGCTCAATTTTGGGATCACTTTACAAATAAAAAAATTAGTAGGTATCTAAAGCTTAGATTAGCATAAGTTGAGGAAATTCAACTAGGGGAGGATGCATATTCCTGATTTCCTTCAAATCAATAGTGGGCACCCTAAGTACATCTCCTGAAGTCGGATAGCATGCCTACTCTAATCATCTGCCTAGAAATGGTAAGTCGTATTCAAACCTAATTGTGCTCAATGAATCCTATAGGGCCTGCCGAAAATTGAGGTGCGAACCGACTGTCATGATCCGATGTAATAGATACGGGTGCTCCTCTTATGCGTCACTCTTAATTGGATATCCTTGAATACTACGAAAGCGTTGATCAAACCAAAGAACTTAACAGGTAAACTCGATCTGCTCGCATATAGTTCTGAAAGCGGTTATAGGGTTGTCGATCTCGTGCACTCTTAACTGAGGATATTCAGATCGGGAATCTTTCTTCGAGAAGTATAGCGCATTATGTAATTGGTGCCGTTTCAAGAATTAAGTCTACGTGAGGCTCAATTGGTCAAGCGGGGGTAAATCGTGTTAGGTATTTACGACGTCCTTCAGGGAAGACTTAAGCACGCGAGGTATCTTTGGGTTTCTGCTCGATCTACTAGGCGCAATTAAATGGGCAATTCGATAGTAACTATCGAGCGATTTGGTGTTATGAAATGCCTCGTCCATTTTTTAGCCAAATTTTTTTTTTCAAAAATTTTAAGCTAAGTGGCAACTTTAAACTTGATTTTCACATCTCATCAAACAAGAACTGACATGAAAATTAAGTTAAAAGTTGCTAAAAAGCTTTTTTATTTTTTTTATTTTTTTTTGGAAAGGAAAATTTTAGATAAAGTTTGGGGTTGCTCAAAAATGAACGAATGATATCTTAGCACCCAAGAGTCTTGCTACCATATAGTGGAAATCTGAGGCATCTTATTGGTCTCTATTCTTTGGTCATACACTATATCTATTCCATGGCTAAGGTATCGGACACTAGGTTTCAAACTTAATATGAGCATGAATTCGGTAGAAACAAATCTATAATCAACGCCAGATTCAAACAGTATGGTAGCTTAATGATCGTTTAAGGAGGACATACCCGGTACAGTATTCGGGTCCTGGCGTCCTTCATCAGCTTTCATCACAAATGCTTGTCCACGAGCTGGGTTGCCATTGCTTCCACGGTTTGAGTTTGTTCCATTAGTCATTAAGGCTTGATTCGGGTTACTCTGCACCTGCCCCTATGCCATATTCAGCTTAGGACACGTGTTTCGGAAATGATATGGGCTCCCGCACTCATAACAGGTCCTTGGGTAAATGACGTTGATTATAGTCACCTGCATAGCCACTGCTCGAAAATCCTTTGCAATATGACCAGGGCGGTTGCAGTTAAAACACACATGACAAGGCGTGGTCTCTGGATGATGGTAGTCACATTTGACACACTGTGGGTGAGGTCCTGCATATCCCTTTCTACCCGAGTTTGTTGCAACAAATCCTTTTCCCCATTTCGTCTTTTTAGTGTTACTGTTTGCACCTTCTTGCTTACTTGGCTCACTCACGGCCTTCCTCTTGTCACCACTCTCGGATAATGACCCATTCCTAACCATCTCATCTGTTAAGGTTGCAAATTTCAGTATCGCACTTTGAATAGTAGCAGGCTCAGTCGCTTTCACCATCCCGCAAATCTCAGAGACCAAACCATAGATGTACCTTTCAATTCTCTTAGATTCAGGAGTGACCATGTGAGGTACTAGTTTAGCAAGCTCATGAAATTGATCTGTATATGTCGCGTGACTAGCTCCTACCATAGTATGGTTGTAGAACTCATGCTCGATCTTCTGCATTTCATTGTTTGGGCATTATTCCTCCTTCAGTAATGCCTTAAAATCATCCCAAGTCATGCCCATGGCAGCTTCTCTTCCCATGGCTTGGATCTGTGTGTTCCACCAGGTCAACGCCTTTCCAGCCAACGAACATGCATCATACTTTACCTTCTGGTGGTTCGCACACTCACTTATGTCAATCACTGACTCCATCTTCTCGACCCATCGAGTATAAGATAACACTCCTCCATTACCATCGAATTCCATTGGTTTTCAAGACGTGAATTCCTTGTACGAGCATCCTCTGATAGTGTTGTTGTTATTTCCATTTCCGTCGTTGTCATTGGTGTTATCATTCTCTACATTGTCGTTCCTACTACCGTTATTCCCGGGGTTGCTGATGTGGTCACCTACCTGAGCAATGATAGTGGGAAGTAAGTTCTGCAACTGTTTAGCGATGATAGTGGAAAGGTTGGGATTTGCGTCGTTGTTGTTGTCGTTCCCAGATCCATGACCTCCTCCCCTACCTCCCCGTCCACCAGTCCTTCCACCCTTCTGGGCTGGAACACCTCGGTTAACTCGTGTTGATCTTCTTGGAGGCATGATTCTACATGGAAGGACATTGATGAACGTGAGATAGAAGATATGTGGGCTTGGTCGGAAAACGCGTCGTAACCCTAGGCTCAACTACCTATTTGACAATCCATGAATTGGATAAGTCCATGTCGCATCATGTTATTGTAAAAACGTTAGACAGACATTTTTAGAATAACACCACGCCACATTTTCTTATCATCATCACTTCACGCCATCTAGCCTAAATTCCATCCTTGAGTCAATCCCCCAAATCCATTAAGTTAATTAACAACTTACACCCATATAAATTTCGCAACCCAATCAAACAAGAACAGTCTTGAAATTTAGGTGCAAGTTGTTTAAGAAACTTAAGGGGTTTGAAAACAAATTGACTCAATTCAGGAGGAAAGGTTTCCTAAGGTCTAATTCTAGGCACTAATACATACAAGGCAAATAAACACATAATCACACACGTAGGTCCTATTATTCCAACTATATAAAGGTTCCTAGGTTATAGTCTAGGTTAAAGCACCTAATTCTCTATAACCAAGGCTCGGATACCAATTTGTCACACCCCAAAAATGGCGTAGCGGAAAGGCATTTACGGGGTATGACTTCATGATCAAGAACGCAAGGTGTCTAAATAGAGAAATACTAAAATGCATAAAATACAATGGATCATAGTCGCAAATTTCCACAACCGGGATAAGTACAAAATCTAGAATCCAAACATAAGTCTTAAAGTCAAACTACTTCATAAGGAACAGTCAAACTGCAATTCCTCGGGATACATCTCGGGAGGGTCTTGTCTAGGTCTTACTAAGTCATGCCAATACTCAACCTTCTAGACAACTTCGATAACACCTGAAAATGGATACTCGAAAGTGTCAACATAAAGTTGGTGAGCTCGTAGGTTTAAGAGTTAAACCACAAAGCTGCGAACAATTTAGAGTAGGACAAAAGTGAGCATGATATACAAATATAAGCACTAACTGAAACCACGATTCATGCAACAACTGAACCTCACAAATGTCACATGTACACGATTTCCAATAATCCCGATAGTACTATCAACGCTTCGGTTCCAAACGGAGTTAAACAGTTTCGCACAATTGAACACACAACAAGATCACACAGAAAGCACATATTGCAATCAAACGCATATAATTGTTCAAAACACAAAAGTAGTTGATCACAGCATAAAAACAGTTTATAATATAATTTGAGTACCATTTTCTCCCAAGGAAAAATATTAGAAAAAGAGGCTACGAAAACTCACCTCAGAAGATAGGAATGAATAGTAACTCGGTAAAAAAAACAGTGTCAAGAAGCAAGGCACAACGGTACATGAACGGCACAACCTAATAATCATTGTTTGTCTTAGAACATATCTCAAATAATATAATGTACAATAGTATCAAACACTAACGTATTTTAATTTTCGTGGATGACTCGAATAATTGTTTGTAAAAAGTTTAGTATCGAAGCTCGTGTGATTTTTAGGAAATATATAGACTCAATGTAACTCACGCCAAAATAACGAAGTCAAAGAAGTAACGAAAAGGGCGATAAGAAGGAATAACGAAAATAAAGGAATAAATAAAGGGACAACAAAAAGGATCCGTCGATAATATGTTTCGGTGTTTTACCCCATAACCCAAATAGTTGATAAAACGTTGTGTTTTTAGAAAGAATTGCACACTTGATGGAAGGTGTACCATGTTAATAATTAAGAATTTTGAAAATGTTTACAACGCTTAGAAATCGTAATAGTTTAAGTTTTAAAATGGTTTTTACAAAACTTGGATATGATGCGTCCATTTATATAATGTTTCCAAGTCATTTACGACTTTTAAATAACAAGTTTTATTTATTAAGTTTCACCAATTTGATACAATTTATTCAAGTTTTTATAATTTTTACAAGTTTTATTACAAGTTATAATTGGACAGTATCATTCGCGTATATATTAGTTGTCTAGTTTTATCGACCATTTTGTGTATGTTCGGGTCCAAGTGGGATAACTCTTTTGAGTCTAACACACTCTTCCGTCTCAAGTACCAAAAGAGTCCATAATGTCCATCAACTAATACAGTAAATCCAATATCGTCCAATCCAGTATCATCCAAGCATAGATTTTTATTACAATGTCCATATCCAAATCCATATCATATCCCAAGTAAAACCCGAATAGTATCTGAAATGCTATCGACAAAACACGAAACTACATAAATTAAGTTAGTAAGTGAATAAAATGAAATAATTAAAAATAAAAGTAAAACTAATCCTAACTCCATAGGACTTTAGGCCCAATGTTAACACATAACTAAACACACTCACTTAGTCTTACAGGCCCAAGTTTACCCAACACCAAACTATTCATGAGCTCCCTATCCCAATAGACTAAAACAATTCAAATCCGCTAACACAAACATAACCGAAAAGACAACAAATACACTTTAGTAAAGATTTTTGACAAAAATACGTTTTTGACAATAACACGACTAGTGTGTCTCAACTTGAGGCCGCACTTAACCATCACGAGCTAACACCTTAAGGGTGTCTCGTTAGTTCGCAACTTACGTAATCAAACCATCTCTACACGAGGTTATCATGCCTCGTTTATGACCTATAAACAAAACTCAACAATTCTAAACAAGTCCCCCACGATACTACTTGTATCATGGGTACACATCGCGAGCACCCTCCTTGGTGTGTCGTTTTAACCCACAAGCAAACTAAGACGACCCTAGCATATTGAAAACGCAATTCAAACAACACTTACAAGGGTATTACCCAACCCAACGCACTATGTTCGAACTGAAACCAACATACAACAATAATGACAACGTCAAGACCGTAACTTTCGGATTCACGAGCATAACCACAAGGGCTCGAATAACAAACCGTATCAAGGTCGTGACTCCCTTGAGTCACGACTTACCTTTATTCGACTAACAAAACAAACGGCTAAAAAATACAACTAGTCATGACTCCCTTGAGTCACGACTTGCAATTATTCGAGTCAAACATCACAAAAATTCCACCAGACCACATCAAAACACAAGGAAAATCCCCAAGAACGAATGTAAAGCTTGAAATATAAATAGTATTATAATTAAATACGAAACGGGTCAACTCTACTCAGTGAGTTGACTTGGTCGAGTTGAGTCGACTCGCCCACGAGTCGAACGATTCACAGTTTAAAAACGTCGATCCACACGAGATTTAATTATGAAAACGTTAGTTTAGTTAGTTTTTCAATAAAAATCATTGGTTTTAATTATTAGACGGTTAGGGTTTTGAATAAAATGAAGAAATAAAGAAAAGGTGGCGCGTGAGTTTACCCAACGAGAGAGAAGTGGTGGAGAAGACGGTGGTGAGTGGCGGCGTACGATGGTGAGCGGCGGTGGAGCTTCAAAACAATCCAAAATACCTCTTCTTGGTCCCAAACTCTCCAGAAATATTCCCTACCTCTTAATCTACACGTCAGTATAAAAAGTTGGGTTGCCGGAAATTTGGCCGGAAAATGGTGCGGCGCCGGAATTGTGTTTTCCGGTGAGTTGTAGTATCAAATGGGATAAAAACCCTAAAAATTTCTTTTATATGCCAGGAGGGGCCATTTCTGCCAAGAAGGGAAAGAAGGAGGGGGCGGCTGAAATAAATGGAAGGGGGTGTTTTGTTTAATTTATATAAACTTTTATATAATAAGGTGTGGGGCCCGCTAAGGCTTGGTAACGATCGGTTTCGGACCCTGGATTAGAACCATTGCTTTTAAAATAAAATTTCCATGAAAAACGATTATAAACACGACTATTATTACATATATAATAACATAATCATATTAAAACGTATACTAGGTATGCGGTTGTGCCAGAACACGATGTGTGCCGTTTTTATCGTCTTGCGAGAACGTTTCTCGTTTTCAACTCCAATAAGTTTAGAAAAGGTCGAAAATTGAAAAATAAGTATATTTTATTGTAAAACCAAGTCTGAAAAATTTCGGGTTGTTATAAGCACCAAGTGGCGATAGAGATAACATAGCTAGCCATAAATTTCAAATACCCCTGATTTATTATATTGAAGGTCATAGATATGGTTACGATTTTTAATGTTTTCTAAAAGTATGCATTTGTGACTGCCTAAACATGTGAATGATGAACATGTAGTAAAAGAATGGTTATGTTCTGAATATATGTAATGAAAACTAAAAAACACAAAATTGTTACTCTCTGCTGTTGGATAAAAAGATTGAAAGAAACGTAGCCTACATATAGGAGTTGAAAAAACAAAACAAAATAGAACACTGTAGAATTGCCATTATATTTATACTTACCAGAGAATGGGGAATAAGTTTTTCAAAAAACAATTAGTTAGTACAAAACTCATTCTATTTAGCACATCGTGGATGCAACACAAGTGTGCTGCAATTGTTACTACATACCACTAGTCATGCTTTCTTGCTGATGAAAGAATAATCTTATTCTCTGTTTATATGTTCAGGGACTAATATTGTGTCTTTTATAAGTTTCAGATATGCTTGTTTTGGGTTGTTGGCTTTATTTAGCAAAGAGTACAAAGTTGGAGGACTGAAGTTATCAAGTGGCATGAAGTTGGTATCTGGATATAAAAGCAGGAGTCTTCTCTCTTTCCTCTCATAACCCTAAAGATTACTTTTCCGTATTCTCTCTCAACACACAAACCCCTTTGATCTGCTATTGATCTTGTTGTCATTGTTTCATTCTAGTTATAATAGAACTATTATCAATTAGATAATAGATCCTCACTTGAGTAGCAGTGGAGGATTTGGTTTGGTTTCATTGATTGGTGATTGTTGTGATAACTGATTGAGATCAGTTCTTGATATTGTTCTGAGTTTGTGGTTGATGTTATTAAAGTAACTTGGTTTAAGATCCAAGTTTGTTGTTGGTTTCTAAATTTGTTCATGGTATCAGAGCCAGGTTCTCTATCTGCTCTATATCTGATCGTAAATTTTTTTAGGGTTTGATAAAGATTGGGGGTTTTTCAAATTGGTTTTGATTAAGTCAATTAATCAGTGTTAATTTTTTCACAGATCTAAAAGTTTTTTCAAAAACTCCTAGTTTTTTGAAAAAATTAGGGTTTCATAAAATTTGGGGGTTTTGTTCTCATTAACCTCCTGGGTTGGTTAACGTGGTTAATCAATAGATTGATTGTTGATTTGTGGATCTTGGAGTAGATCTGGTATCTTCTTGGTTCTTGGAACTTGGTTGGTTGATTGTGAATCTTGGAATTGATTCTGGTTCTTTCTGGGTTCTTGGAACATTGGTTGGTTACTTGTGGATCTTGGAGTTGATTCTGGGGGTTTTTTCTGGGTTCTTGACTTTCTGTATCAAGGACACAGAGTGTGTGCTTCCGCGAATATTGCTGATTGAGAGAACTATAACACCTCTCACACCTTTGATTCTTTATCTCTTTTAATTCTCTTGCTTTATCTGCTTGATTCTTGATTGGGATTCTTGATTGATTGTGTAATCTTTTCTTGGTGTTTTTTGTGCTTTATATTGTTTTTTTTCTTGTGTGCGCCCTTGACCTACCACCTTGACTGGCAAGGAAAACCTGGGAACTTCTTTCTCTCCTTTTGAGTGTTTATTTGTCTGTTCTGGTTTTTTGTTGTCTGCATCATGTCTGTGCTTGATTCTGGGCATAGCACTCCACCATCTCTTCATGAAGATGATGATGTTGGTGCTGAACTTTTTACTTTAATAACTAAATTGGACTTAAGTCACCCTTTGCATTTACATCCCAATGATTCTGCTTCTTTAAATGTGATCACTATTAAGCTAAAAGGTATTGAAAATTATAATGTTTGGTCTTTTGCTTTGTTATTGGCATTAGAAGGTAAAAATAAGTCTGGCTTTATAGATGGTACTTGTAAAAGATCTAATGTTGATGAGGTCTTGGGGAGGCAGTGGGATTGAGTCAATGTTGTGGTTCTTGGTTGGATTCTTAACTCTATAACCGAGGAACTATATTGGGGTTAATTTTTTTCAAAAAGAGCATCTGATGTTTGGAATGAATTAAAGGAAACTTTTGATAGAGTTGATGGTTCAGTAACATTTAATCTGCATCACAAAATTAACTCTTTAAGTCAAAATGGAACAACTATTGTTGAGTATTTTAACAAGCTTAGTACATTGTGGAAACAATTTGATGCTCTTGTCAAGTTACCTAGGTGCACTTGTCATGCTGCAGAGGACTTTAAAAAACATAATCAACTTATGAAGTTAATGCAATTTTTGATGGGTTTGGATGACTCTTATATGCAAATTAGAAGTAATATTTTGGCTAGAGATCCTTTACCTGATGTTAAAGGTTCATTTTCTATTATATCTAGTGAGGAGTCTCACAGAGTTGTTGTGTCTGGTTCTAGTTCTGGTACCTCTCAAAGGGCTTAGTCTTCTGTGTTTTTTTTTCTAATGTGGGTAATAAAGGTAATTCTCAAAGGTCTCAAACTCCTGGGAATTCTTCTAGACCTAGTTCTGGACCTAGACCTAATGATAACAGAAGAGTTGTTGGGGGCTCTTCTCTTGTTTGTGAACACTGTGGTTTCAATGGTCACTCTATTGATAGGTGTTTTAAACTAATTTGATATCCTTCTGATTTTGGTAAAAAAAATTGGTCAAAATTCTAAAGGAAAAAATGTTGCTAATAATTCTGTGGGAACTAGTTCTTCTTCTGCCTTCACAGATGATCAAATGGATACCCTTATTTCTTGGATTAAGGAAAACTTTGTTTTTGGGAATGATGTACAGGCCAATATGGCAGGTACCTTTTATAATTCTAGAAGAGTCTTTAATGAAAACTTTGATAAGTCATTTTGCTCTAATAGTCAATTGCATGCTAATCTTGTTACTAAGGGTGTCATTACTGATTCTGGTGCTAATCAGCACATGACATATACTGATAAGTTTCTTGTTAATGTTGTTGATGTTTCTCATCTTAAAATCAAAGTTTCTCATCCCAATGGTACTTAAGCTTTTATCACTAAAATTGGGAATATGCCTTTAACAAGTTACTTAACTCTGTATGATGTTCTTGTTGTTCCTGAATACTGTGTCAGTCTATTTTCTGTTCACAAAGTTGCCAGGGATAGTAAATTGATAATTGCTTTTGATGAGGCTAATTGTTATATCTTAAATCAGGACTTGAGGGCAGGGAAAATTCTGGGGACTGGTAAACAGATTGGTGGCTTGTATTACTTTGATGGAAATCAAGGTAAAGACCTTGAGAGGTTTTTTGTGAACACTGTTTGTTTTCTTTCTAAATACACTTGGCATTGCAGGTTTGGCCATCCTGCAGACCAAGTGCTAAATGTTTTGAAACATGTTTTAGGCTTTTCTAATAAAGATTCAAAGATTACTTATGACATTTGTCATAAAGCTAAACAGACAAGGGAACCCTTCCCTTTAAGTGATCATGTTTATAAACATTTGGATGATTTGGTTCACTTAGATTTATAAGGGTCTTATAAAGTCACTAGTAGGGATGGGTATAGATACTTTCTTACTATTGTTGATGATTTTTCTAGGGCTGTTTGGGTTTACCTGTTAAAAAATAAAACTGAAGTTTATGAAAACTTGATGGTTTTTTATAATTACCTTAAAACTCAGTTTAATAAACATGTTAAGTCTTTTAGGAGTGATAATGGGACTGAGTTTGTTAATCAGTAGTTTACTAAGTTTTGTGAACAAAATGGGATTTTGCATCAGACCTCATGTAGTTATATCCCTCAACAAAATGACATTGTTGAGAGGAAGCATATGCATCTTCTTAATGATTCTAGATCACTTTTGTTTCAGGGAGGGCTTCCCTTGAATATGTGGTATGAGTGTATTCTAATTTCTACTTATTTGATTAACAGATTACCTTCCTCTATGCTAAATGGGCAATCTCCTTTTGAACTTATGCATAATTTTGCTCCTCCTCTTTAGCATTTGAGGGCTTTTGGGTGTCTTGTTTATGCTACCATTCTTAATAGTCATGATAAATTTGGAAGTAGGTCTGAAAAGTGTGTCTTAATTGGATATTCTAATTCAAAAAAAGGTTTTAAACTTTGGAGTCTTGATAAAAAAAATATATTGTTTTTCTAGAGATGTTAAATTTTTTGAGGATATTTTTCCTTTTAAACAAAGTATTTCTTCCACATCTCAACCTGATCAAGATCCTAATCACTTGATTTTTTTTCAATTTTGATACTCTTGATGACCTACCTGATATACCCAATGATGAGAATAATAATGAACCCAGCCCTAAGAGGCATGGCAGTCCAGCTCCTCATCTAGGCAGTCCTTTTAAGTCTAATAATGAGGGTGTTGGGGGCATTCTTCTAACTTAATTGCATCTACCAGTAAGGGTGAGAGGTCTGCAACCCTTGAGGACAATGTAAATAGTCCAAATTCTGAGGGTAATGAGTTTAACATTCATTCTCAGGAAGATCATCATCAAGAGTCTGTGTTTAGAAGGTCTTCTAGGCCTTATGTCTTTTCTAAAAACTTCAATGATTTTGTGGTGGATTCAAAAGTGAATTTTGGTTTAGAAAAATATGTTAACTATTCCAACTTATCAAAAGACAATTATTGTTTTTCTACCATTTT
The DNA here is from genome assembly GCA_019973895.1 of Chrysanthemum seticuspe. NCBI lineage: Eukaryota > Viridiplantae > Streptophyta > Magnoliopsida > Asterales > Asteraceae > Chrysanthemum > Chrysanthemum seticuspe. The sequence goes on along the minus strand of BPTQ01000002.1, from coordinate 239,821,659 downwards.
GAATCAACATTCTGAACCAAAATTTTTTTGGGAAGCATCCCAGCATAGGCATTGGAATGATGTTATGCATGATGAGATGCTTGCTTTACATAGGAATGATACTTTTGAGATAGTTGAGCTTCCTGCTGGGAGGAAGGCTATAGATACTAAATAGGTTTTTAAGATCAAATATAAGTCTGATGGTGAGGTTGATAGATTTAATGCTAGGTTAGTTGCTATTGGTTTCAATCAAAGGGAGGGAGTAGATTTTGATGAAACATTTTCTCCTGTTGTTAAGATTGTTACTGTTAGATGCTTAATTAATCTTGCTGTTCAAAATGATTGGAACTTGTTTCAATTAGATATTAACAATGCATTCTTATATGGTGGTCTTGATGAAACTATTTACATGAAATTGCCTCCTGGTTATTATGATTCCAATGATAAAAGAGTTTGTAGGTTGAAAAATCTTTTATATGGGTTGAAGCAAGCTCCTAGGCAATGGAATGCCAAGTTAACTGTTGTTTTAATTGAAAATGGTTTTGTGCAAAGTAAAAGTGATTATTCATTGTTTACTAAAACTTGTGATGATATGTTTATTGCATTGCTTGTTTATGTAGATGATATTATTATTACTGGGAATAGTTTGCATGAAATTGAAAGTGTTAAACAGTTTTTGAAAAGAAAGTTCATGATTAAAGATCTTGGCAAATTGAAATATTTTATTTGTATTGAAGTTTTGGAAGCTAAGAAAGGTTTATGTTTAACACAAAGAAAATATTGTCTTGATCTTATTTCTGAGTTTGGATTACTTGCTGGAAAACCTGCTTCTGTTCCTTTGCAGCCTAGTCTTGCTTTGTCTAGTGAACCTTCAGATAATGATCCTAAACTTAAGAATATTACAAAATATCATAAGTTGATTGGTAAGCTTATTTACCTTACTACTACTAGACCCGATATTGCTTATGCAGTTTCTTGTCTTAGCTAGTTTATGCATAGTCCTTTGAAATCTCATTTGGCTGTTGCATTAAAGGTAATAAGATACCTTAAGGGTTCTCCAAGTAAAGGTTTGAATATTGATAAGAGCACTAGCCCAGTTATTGACTTAAAAGCTTTTTATGATGCTAATTGGGCTAGATGTGTAGTCACTAGAAAATCAGTGACTGGTTATTGTGTTTTTATGTGTGGATGCTTGGTTTCTTGAAAAAATAAGAAACAAAATACTATTTCAGAATCATCCACAGAAACTGAATATAAAGCTTTAGCTTCTGTGACTTCTGAAGTTGTTTGAAGTTTAAAATTTTCAAAAGATTTGAATTGCAAAAATCTTTTGCCTGTCAAGGTATTTTGTGACAGTAATTCAGCAATTAAGATTGCTGCAGATCCTACTTTTCATAAGAGAACAAAACACTTAGAAATTGACTTACATTTTGTAAGAGAAAAAATTATTGATGGGGTAATTGAAACTGTTAAAATAAGCACTGGTAATCAAAAAGCAGATGTTCTAACTAAGGGATTGGATACAAAACAACATAGATTGCTATGTTCAAGGCTTAATCTTATTGACTTGTATTAGAATAAGATTAAGGGAGGGTGATGAAAGAATAATCTTATTATGTGTTTATATGTTCAGGGACTAATATTGTGTCTTGTATAAGTTTCAGTTATGCTTGTTGGCTTTATTTAGCAAAGAGTACAAAGTTGGAGGACTGAAATTATCAAGTGGCATGAACTTGGTATCTGGAGTATAAAAGTAGGAGTCTTATGTCTTTCCTCTCATAACCCTAAAGATTACTTTGATGTATTCTCTCTCAACACACAAACCCCTTTGATCTGCTATTGATCTTGTTGTCATTGTTTCATTCTGGTTGTAATAGAACTATTATCAATTAGATAATAGATCCTCATCTGAGTAGCAGTGGAGGATTTGGTTTCATTGATTGGTGATTGTTGTGATAACTGATTGAGATCAGTTCTTGATATTGTTCTGGGTTTGTGGTTGATGTTAATAAAGTAACTTGGTTTAAGATCCAAGTTTGTTGTTGGTTTCTAAATTTGTTCACTTGCTCATACTGTCTATCAAAACAAGCATTTTACTTGGATATTTCGAACCAAAATGTGTTAGTAGACATTTTGTATTGGGCTCAAGCCCATATTTTAGACCATTCAATGTATATGTATTTATGTGTTGTATCTCCTAATGAAAGTCACAGAACACTTTAAATACTTATATGGTATCAGGCTATGGTCCTTGAACGTTTGTTGTCATTAAAATTCTCGCCAATTAGATCTCATGCTTCCTTTGCAAATTATTGCTTCCTTGCATTAGGAGTTTTCTATGATAGATCTTGGTTCGCTTAACTATTTTTTAGGTATCTCTGTTACACGTGATTCTTCGGGGATGTTCTTATCTCAACGTAAGTATGTTGCTGAGATTCTTGAGAGGGCTCTTATGGGTAATTGTAATCCTAGTCGGACTCCTGTTGACACTGAGTATAAGCTAGGAGATGATGGTGATCCAGTATCTGATCCGACATTATATCGGAGTCTTGCGGGTTATCTTCAGTATCTTACTTTTACTCGCCCAGATATTTCTTGTATGCAACAGGATTGTCTTTACATGCATGACCTTCGGGAGCCTCACTTCTCGGATCTTAAGTGGATTTTGAGATATGTTCGTGGTACGCTTGATCATAGATTGCAGTTATTTTCCTCTTCTACTACATCTTTGGTTGCTTATTCAGATGCGGATATGGCAGGTTGCCCTATTACTCGGCGATCAACATCAGGTTATTTTTTATTTCTAGGCAACAACTTACTCTCTTGGTCCTTTAAGCGTCAACCGACGCTTTCTCGTTCTAGTGATGAGGCAGAGTATCATGGTGTTGCTAATGTTGTTGCTGAGACTTGTTGGTTGAGGAATCTATTACATGAAATGCATACACCTTTGACTTCTGCTACGCTAATTTAATACGATATTGTTAGTGATGTCTATTTATCTTCTAATCGGTTCAGCATCAGCGTACGAAGCATATAGCTATTGATATTCACTTTGTTCGGGATTTAGTTGTTGCGGGTCAGGTTTGAGTACTTCATGTTACATCACATTATCAGTATGCGTACATCTTCACCAAAGGCTTGCCTTCTGCATTGTTTGAAGAGTTTCGTACCAGTTTGACTATTCGTTGTCCTACCGTTTAAACTGCGGGGGAGTGTCAGTAGACATCTTATATTGGGCTCAAGTCGGTATTCTAGACCATCCCATGTTTATGTATTTATGTATTGTATCTCTTAATGAAAGTCACAGAACACTTTACATACATATGTAATGAAAGTCACAGAACACTTTACATACTTACACATAAGTATGTAAAGTGTTCTGTGACTTTCATTAAGAGATACAATACATAAATACATTTACATGGAATGATTTAGAATACGGGATTGAGCCCAATACAAAATATCTACTAACAAAATGTTCATATTTTGCAGGTAAGGTTTTTAAATACTTGTTCGTGTGATAAAAAGGGTATTTTATAGTCTTGTGTGGTTGAACAATGATTAGCATATCATATTAAACATGTAAGTTCATTTTCATTGTAGTAATTGATCTTAATTACATGACTTGTACTATATGAAGTTCGCCAATTGGTGGATAGTCGAAAATAACAAAATTTAATTGAATTCTAACAGGAGTTGGTGGAGAAAGAGATGGTGCGATACCAACCAACGTGTCAGCTGGTTTCGGTGGGGATAAAGTATAAACGGCTAAGTTTACATGAGTGCGCACTCCCCCCTCCTGATACGTATTAATTTTTGTTTGATTTGACTTTAATCTCAAGCAATTCAAAATTACATAAATACTCTTTGGTGCAGCAGTATCAGTAGTTTCTTGTAATTTGCAAATACAAATTTGACAATAATGTCATATCACGATATATGTGGTTATATGCAATGTTTTGAAAATTGGGTCTTTAACTGACCCGTTCGAGTCACCGGGTCACCGGTTCAACTGGTTCGACCACTAGGTCAACCCGGTTTTCTGCAAAAAAATTATTTTTTTCAACGATACGAAAAATAAGTATATATATAAATCATGACTAATTCGTATATTGAGCCTAGAAAAACATTTAACAAAAAAGGTAATGTGTAAAAATAAAATTACGTCGCAAAGATACATAATTAACTTGTTTTATTAAAAAAAAAATACATGAAAAAACCAAACCCGGTTGGTTTCGAGAACCGGGTTGATCCGGGTCACTTAAAAAACCCGGCGGGTCTAACTAGGTTTCGAGAATTAAAAACCTAATTAATATGACCCGTTTTCTTGGCCGTAACCGGTTCAACCGGTTAACCCGACCGGGTCGAACCAAGTTTCAAAACATTGGTTATATGCACTCTACAAATATCTTTCCTATCCAAACTAATATTCATTTTGTCAACTGAAATGGACTACAGAACTGAAATTGTCAAACACTTCAAATAGGAAAGAAGGCCTTGAATTCATTACATGTGTAAAAATTGTAAATGTAATACACAAAACGTTACCAATGTAGACGCAAACTAGGTTTCATGTCCCCCTGAGCTTTGAAGATCATGAATTCATGATTCGTGTTCTCAAACTCAAGACGCTTTACTTCAGACTAGCACGAGCACGCAAACACCACAAAAACAAAATGGTCCAAAGACTTCTCTATGCCAAGTTTTCGAATATAACTCTGTAGTTTATAAAAGATGTTCAAGGCCTAGGTGAAGATGGGCACTACGAAGAGGATTATGATTGATAAGTAAAGGGTGTTGGCTAACAAAGTGAAAGAATGCAGAAACTAATGTGATAATGATGGACACCAAATTGGTGATTGGTGCCATTTTCTGTTCGGGAGCGCTTCTCACCAACTCTATGGAATGGGTGAAGTTTTGTTTATTTCTAAATAATATTCTGAAAGATGGTTTTAAATTATCAAAGATGTGGACGATGGAGTTTTCAATTTACAATGGATAAGCTTCTTAAAGTCATGATTATATTTTGATTTTAAGTTTTCATTTCTTTCCCAAGAGACATAATAATGCATCCTTACCGTTAGAAAAGTCAACCAACAGCAGTTACTTAATTTTACTTTTTACAATTAAAGAGGTCTTCAAATGGTTGCAGATATACTGTGATGTATATCGTGTAAAATAAATATTTGCCGTTCTAAAAAATATATATAAAAGAACGAACGTTCATAATCAACTCTATGTTTTGGTTTTTATAAGCTTAAACTTTGATTTCAGCTGATCTTTCTATATATTTTTAATAGATACACATGGAATGAGTGAAGTTTGTTTATTCCTAAATAATATTCTGAAAGATGGTTTTAAATTATCAAAGATGTGGACGATGGAATTTTCTATTAAAATGGATAAGCTTCTTAAAGTTTTCCCAAGAGACAAAATAATACATCCTTACCGTTAGAAATGTCAACCAACCACAGTTACTTAATTTTACTTTTTACAATTAAAGAGGTCCTCAAATGGTTGTAGATATATTGTGATCTATATCGTATCAAATAAATAGTTGTCGTTCTAAAAAATATATATAAAAGAAGGAACGACGTTCATAATCAAAGTGGGCAGACTATAATGGTCACTGTACACATGTATCACGATTAAAATCTATAAACACATATATATGTTAGATTTGATCAAACATTGATACATAACTGCTAATTAAAGCGTACATTTATAGGCAAGACAATAAAACATAGGCTTCAAAGCAAACCGATGAAGATCAACCTATACAAGATCAAGATGAGCGACGTGCTTGGCATAACAGTAATATGCATGAGCCACCATAAATCACAAAGATCTGACCAAATCTTTTTCATATAGAGCTATAGACTCCATGTTGAGATTTCAGAATGGGTTTGCAACACCAACACGAAGATAAGCACTAGCAAGAGGACTATATGTAACATGTACAGGGTGTCGACGAGCAAAATCGAAGATTGAAGAAATCGAGTTGATGATGATAATTAAGAAAGTGGTGATTGGTACCATTGTTGTGAGCTTGATCAAGTGTGTAGTTGTGTTAAGTTGTGTGTGAGCGTGGTGTTTTATTCATGTAAATATGGGTTGCTTTGCTTTAACTCAAGCAAATGAAAAAGAATATAGTGGTTGTGTTTATTTTTATTTCAAGACTTTGCATAATTAGTTGGTGACTGAATAAAGAATTTTTAAGATGTTGACATGACTGCTTTCATGGTTGCATAGTCACTTCCAACTACAGGTAAAAATAGTGGTTATAACCGTTAAAGGTGAATTCTGAAAAGTGTCACTATGTCTCAACGTAGTGACCCTTTTTGACTTCTCGTTAATATCTCTATCACGAAATTACACTTTATGTGTATATAGTTGTTTCAGCGCTAACAACAACTGCTATAAAACTTGATTTGGTGTCATAATCATGATATATGAGAAAAGATTGCAAATCCACTTTTCATTATCTTGTGTCCAAACTAATATTGCATTTAAATGGATTTCATAAATGAACCAACATCAAAAATATTTACAATGAAAGAAGGCCATGAATAAGTAAGGATCAAATAAGAAGTAAAATTAAAATGAGAAAGGTGAAAAGAAACCACAGCCGCACATTTCAGTTGCAACTAAATAAATAGATGCATCTCCCCTTAGGGGTGTTCATCGGTTCGGTTATCGGGTTATTCGGTTTGTTCGGTTAATTTTTTTTTCTGGGTATAACCGAGAACCGAACCGAACCGAACTTAAATTGATTAAACCGAACCGAATAACCCGAATTACACAAATTTAATTATTTATCCATTTATTTATATATATTTTTAGCAAAAAAAAAATTTTTCAAGCTCAAAAAATATTATATATATAGTATAAAAGAGTTTTAATAATTTTTTTATATACAAATATATAAAAATATATATATAAATTTATTTGAATTCGGTTTTCGGTTCAGATTGCTAAAACCATAACCGAACCGAAAACCGAATATTTAATTCGGTTTTGGCAACTTCGGTTCGGTTACGAGTTCGGTTCGGTTATTTTCGGTTCGGTTCGGTTTCGGTTTCGGGTCAACCCGGTTTCCCATTAAAAAATATATAAAAAAAAATACCCGGGTTGACACGGGTCACTCAAAACCCAGCGGGTCTAACCGGTTAACCCGGTTTTAGAAACCCGGGTTATTTTGACCTCTTTTTTTGTCCGGAACCGGTCCAACAGGTTAACCCGGCGGGTCGACCCGGGTTTCAAAACATTGCTTATTATATACAAAACGTTACCTATTTTCAAAACAAACTACATTTCGTGACCGAGCTTTGAAGATCAACCTATACTACCGTGATAACCTGATTCCACTTCTCAAAATCTCGATAATGTTATCCTTAACTTCATGCTCTGACGCAAAGCTTTTTGGCTATCCATTCAAAGTTCAAAGTACATGTAAAAGACCTGCGTGAAGATGGGCATTAACAAGAGGATTGTGATCGATAAGTGAAGTTTGTCGACAAACAAAGTGAAAGATTGTAGAAATTGATGTGATGATAATGAACAACAAGTTGGTGATTGGTGCCATTTTTGGTTCTTGAGAGCCTCATGAGCTATTACTTTGATTCTTATATTAAGCTTTTAACTTTCCTTTACTTTAATTAAATTTTTTAAGGAAGAAAATTTACTAGTGGGGTTTGTTTTTCACTTAAAAAAAATGAGTTTTATAAGTTGGTGTTTTGGAATTTTCAAGATATGGACATTATGTATGTCTCCATCTTCTTTTCCAAAGGATCGATAAGCTTCTTGCAATCGTGATTCCCATTTTGTTCTTATTCTTCTCAAGAGACAAAACATATACCATTGTCAACTCTAATAAACAAATTGTTTTTTGTTTTTAAATTGAAGAGGTTCCTCAAACCATGTCAAACAAACATATTTATAAGCATATATGTCAACTCTAATAAACAACGAAGTGACAAACAATGGTTATAAACTTATAATAATAATCATAATCATAATAAGCAAACTATAATCCACTATCGTACAAAATACACACAAATTAACATGATAGGTTTAATGTCATAAAACCCGAGATTTGAAGATTAACATGTAGAGAAATTGATGTATGTATTCTTATGATTATTCATTTTGTTGTCATGAAAGACCAAACTTGTGTTTATATATGATAAAAACTAATGGTAGTTGTAGGGAAAAGTTATGTCTCTTGGTGAAAAGTCACACCTTTTAATAAATGGTTACAACTCTTCAATTGCTTTCTGCAACAAATTTATGACAGTTAAAAATGTTACTAACTGCAGCCTATTGAAGACATATAGCCATTAGCGACGACCAGTTTCTGTCACTAACACGAATAATCATATCTTTTGAACCATTGCAACACTATTGTGACGAATAATTTCTGTCACTATAAAAAACATCCTAGGTCTTTACTCCTTGATATACATTCATAACCTTTACCATTATTGTACTTGAAATCAAGTAAATAGTTTATACAAGCGTGTACTTCACACCTTCGAACTCGTATTATAACTTAACTTGAAATCCTTTTAGTCTCGGGTAAATCACCATTACACAAAATAATTGATGACACTAAAATCACCAACACATTAGATTATGATCCCAAGATCAGAATGAGATACGTGACTGCCGTTTCATCAATATGAGCCAACATACATCACAAAAAACCTAGATAAAATTCCTTGGCTTATAAACTCAAAGAAGGAGCGTTAGAAAGGAGTTACAGCACCGAGTTGTAGATAAGCATTACCTAAAAGACTATGTGTAACATGTGCACGGTGTTGACGAGCATAATCAACTATTGAAGAGATCGAGTCGATGATGATTAACATGAAAGTGGTGATTGGTGCCATTGTTGAGAGCTTGATTATGTATTTGTAATTTGTGTTTGTGTATGAATTGTGACATTGGTTATATTGAGCGAAGATATGTCAAATCTTCTATTATGAGACTATTTTATTTAGTTACCTTATTTTGATAAATAGCTTAGAGCTTAAGCTAAACATCTTGTATAAATACCTTTTTGAGAGAACAATATTGAGACAAGCAATTCGAAATCTTTAACCGATAAAAGGGATAGAGAATTAAGTCAAAATTGTGATGTGTGCCATCGTGCAAAACAATGTCGAGAAAAATTTCCTATTAGTGATAATAAAGTTGCGTCTATTTTTTAGCTCATTCATTGTGATTTGTGGGGACCATATAAAAGGGTTTCATCTTGTGGTGCATCTTATTTTTTGACAATCGTTGATTATTTGTCTCGCTCTGCTTGGGTATATTTGATTGTACACAAGTCTGAAGTTTTTGAAACCACAAAAATGTTTTTAGCTATGGTCGAAAGACAATTTCACAAACATGTTAAAATTGTTCGTAGTGATAATGGCACCGAATTTACTTGTATGAGGCAATTCTTTCTTGATGAAGGGATCATTTTCCGAACTCATGTGTGGGTACACCTCAACAAATGGTCAGGTTGAACGAAAACATCGACATATCTTAAATGTTGCACGTGCACTAAGATTCTAAAGTTATCTTCCCATTGATTTTTGGGCTGAATGTGTTTTGACCGCAACTTATCTTACTAATAGTACTCCTTCGCCCATTTTAAATGGAAAAACTCCCTTCTCAATTCTTTATAATGTAGAACCGCCATATAGTCATGTGCGTATATTTGGTTGTTTGTGTTACGCACATATTAAGATAGGGGACAAGTTTGCAAGTCGAAGTCGAAAATGTGTTTTTGTCGGGTATCCGTATAGGAAAAAAAGGTTCGAGATTATTCGACTTAGAAAAGCTGAATTTTTTTGTGTCACGTGATGTTGATTTTTTGGAACATATATTTCCGTATGATGCCGATCTATAGTTCGAAGTGTCAATGTTACTGAATATGATGAGACTGAGATACATGAAGATCCCCCTTCACAAGATAAGGGTAATGTAACGAAACTCATAAATAACGAAACTCTAGGGAGAGGGCACCGTAAGAAAAAAACATCAGTTCGCCTTCGTGATTATGTCACAAATACAATCAAGAAACGAGTCCACCCCGTTCTACACTGCCCGCTCAATCCCGGTACTCATGTACTCCATATTCTATAGCTCATTATGTAGGCTGTGATAAATTTTCTTCTTGTCATCAAACTTTTCTTGAGGCTATTAAAACAGAACGGGAACCTGTGACGTATTATGAAGTAATCCAAGATAAGCGTTGAAGATCTGCCATGGATAGTGAACTTGAGGCATCGGAACGTAATCAGAGTTGGACAATTGAAGAACTTCCATCCACCAAGAAAGCTCTTGGGTACAAGTGGGTATACAAAATAAAGTACAAATCAGATGGGACGATTGAAAGATTTAAAGCGTAAAGAACTTACATCCAAAATAAAGTTGCAAAAATGGTTACCGTGCGTGTTTTCTTAGCGCTTGCAGCTTCTAAGCTTTTCTTACATAATGATCTTGAAGAAGAAGTATATATGAAATACCGCCTGGCTTGAATAAGGATTAACCTAGAGAGGCATGAAAACTTCGAAAGTCGTTATATGGGCTTCGACAAGCCCTATGTTGTTGGTTTTCGAAGTTGTCCACGACACTAAAGAATTATAGGTTTGTTCAATCGTACTCAGATTATTCTCTTTTCACATTAAAAAAAATGAGGTTCAACTTAATGTCCTCGTGTATGTCGATGATTTGATTATATCTGGAAATGAACCTAAAGCAATCGCATAATTTAAAACTTATCTTAATGACTGCTTTTACATGAAGGATTTAGGTAACCTAGAATACTTCCTTGGTGTCTAAGTGGCTCGTGCACAAGATGGGATATTTTTATGTCAACAAAAATATGCTTTTGACATTATTTGTGAAGCCGGGCTACTTGGTGCTAAACCAGCAAAGATTCCCATGGAGCAAAATCATCGCTTGGGATTGGCTAAAGGACGTTTATTTGAAGATCTGAAACAATATCAAAGATTGGTAGGTTGTCTCATTTACTTATGCTTTACACGACCAGATATTTTCTACAGTGTGCATATTCTCTCACAGTTTATGCAAAATCCTTAAATCGAGCATTGGGAAGATGCAATAAGGGTTCTTCTGTTTCTAAAAGGGAGCTCGGGACAAATTATAATTTTGAAAAGAAAATGTGACTTTCAATTACGCGGGTGGTGTGACGTTGACTGGGCAGGTTGCCCTTTAACAAGGCAATCGTTAACAGGTTGGTTGGTCTATCTAGGGGATTCTCCAATTTCATGGAAAACAAAGAAACAACACACTGCTCCACGCTCTTCAGCTAAGGCAGAATATCGAACAACCGGTGAACTAAAATGGTTAAAAGGTGTTTTAAAGAGTCTTGGTATAGATCATACACAACCAATGTTACTTTATTGTGATATTCAGGTGGCGTTTCATATTTCTCGCAATTCGGTTTTTCATGAACGAGCAAAACTTATTGAGGCGGACTGTCATTATATTCGCGATGAGATTGTTTGTGGAAATCTTAATGCTCGGCATGTACCCACAAAAGAAAAAGTTGCAGATTATTTTTACTAAAACTCTTGGCAAATTACAATTTGATTATCTACTTCGCAAGTTTGGGTGTTCAAAATTTTCACATACCAACTTGAGGGGGGCGTATTGAGTGAAGATATGTCAAATCTTCTACTTTGAGACTTGATTTTATTTAGTTACCTTATTTTGATAAATGGCTTGGAGCTCAAGCTAAACATCTTGTATAAATACCTTTTGAGAGAACAATAAACGAGACAAGCAATTCATAATCTTTAACCATTTTATCAGGTTACTTTTAGGTTTATATATGAGTTAGGTTGCCTTGTTTTAACTTAAACAAAAGGAAATTAGTTAGTGGTCGTTTGTTTAGATTACAAAATTGTGAAAGTTGGTGATGGATTTATGAAGATGTTGACATGAATGCTTTCATGGTTGCACACTTACATCCAACTAATGGTAAAATAGTGACACATTAATTTTATTTTCCTATGATAAAATGAATGTTTACTAGTTTAGGATCAGACGAATAAGAAAGAGTATTTCACTTAGTTTGCAAACTCAATCCATTAGAACAACAAATCATTGCCAACTATGAAAAGAAAATCAAGTTTCCAGCTTTATACATCTTGGTACAAAATTTTATGAAGTTATTGATGTGATATGTCCATATCACAAATAAGTATATCTTCGGAATATACGTGAGCCGATGGGGTCACACGCGTTAACACACATATACAATTTATAATATATTTAATATATTATATGTATTATATTAATTATATTTCACGATAACTACATAACAGTCGTTAACTAATATAGCTACTTAACGGTCGTTAATTGTTAACTAAAAGGACTTAATTGTAACTTAATTAGATGAAGGATCTAGAATCCCTCCCATATACCCTTGGTCGGACGAATACAAAGAAAGGAATGGGTTAGGGTTTGTGACTTGCTCCCTAAGTTTGCTTAGCTATATAATGAACCTCTTGGATTCATTATTGACTAATCCTTGAAACCCTAAGCAAACCAAAGCTTCTCTTCTTCTTTCTCTCCTCCCCTTGGCCGATCGTGTACCACTTGCTAGCTGATTTTGTTAAGGGTAAAACAAGTGCTTTGTTTTTCTTATCGTTATATAAGAACTAGCATTATAATTTTATTGCTATTAACGTGTTGTGTATGAGACCATAGAGGATTCTTACTTTAGAGTCTCTATACTTTTGTGTTTAGATCTTAGGGAAATTAGACCCATATACTCCTTCCAATCTTGATCAAATCCACAACGAGAAAAGGTAAACGAGGTAGTTTCTTATTTTTATGCTAATTAGTTATATGCTATACACGATCCATCTATCTGCTGGGTTTACTCGTGTATATTACATGATTAAAATGTTTAAATTCCAACAGTGGCATCACGAGAGTAAGTATAGTGTAGTTAATTACATAAAAAACGTAAAATTGGACCTTTAAACGCAAAATTCGTATGTTTTCTTTACTTTATTTTTATTCAGCCCTTTGGGCGATTTTTTTGGTTAAATAGTCAACCAAGATGGTCTTAAAATTGGTAGAAGAAAATGTTTAGTTTATAATATATGATATAGTAATAACATATAGACATCACAGAGTACACAGCGGAAGACTTAGGAATATAATAGCAATTAATTAACTGAAAATAAACGCGTAACATACCTCTTGCAATTAGCTAGATCTCTTCAATGAATGTGACAAAGTGGTTTAACGAGTTATTCCTTACATTTTTATAACTCAAACCAATTGATGTAACAATAGTGTGTTACACCACGTTCTTGTACACACGAATTAACAAACGAATTAAAGAGATTGCTAGATCTACAAAACCTTGTTTTAGAAAAACAAAACCAAACACCCAAAGGAAAGGGTTGGCCGATTTTGCAAGAGAAAACAAAGAAAAGATTTAGGTTAATGTGTGTGCACAAAAGTTAACCTAAACCTTTAACCTTGATTTGTATATATAGTGAATGAAAATCTTAGGGAACAAGTTAGCATTTAGGGTTGTGAAACCCCCTATGGCCGGCCACTAAAGAAGCCCCAAGGGATACCCAAATCTTTCCCAATTTAAGATTTTTCACTACTAGTCATTCTCTTTACATTTAACGGTCGTTAGTTATTTCCCGTTAAATACTTAACGATCGTTAGTCGGGTTTTGTATAATAATTAATTGTAATCATTTTACATTAATTATTTAACTTTAATTCTCATTCGTAATGTGTGCAATCCCGTGGTCACGAGTTCGAATCCGGACATGCACGGTTTTATAAATATATACATTTCCAACAGCTCCCACTTGGATATGTTTACAAAACGTGTAATGACATTGGTTAGCGTCTAGCAACACGCCAATGCCCCCAGTACAACTCGTGTATGGTTTTCTGGAGAAAAACCACTTTGATGATTCATCATCATATTCATCCTTTTGTTTCTATTACCATGTTAATAAGAATATGGATCTCACTCATTTCTTAATTAGCTATTCTGTTTCTCGCTTTATATGATTGATCAAGATTACCAATTCTTCTGAACATATACCAGAAGACCTTGGGCATGGCCATGCAAACATCTTGACAACCCTACGAGGGGCCTAGCAATATTATACTTCAAAATAAATTTGAAGGAAACAAATCATGTTTTGACTACGAGCCGAATTCATAAATTTCGCAACACTTCTGAAAACAACCCTTATAACTACCAGTTACGTATAGCATTAGATTGCTTCACAGAAATGCGCTACATCCATGACATATCTATGGTATCTCAAGTCAGAGGATAAATATTCATGATGTACTTAATGACTAAGATCCATAAAGTATCATCATGTGGGTGGGATAAGTCCTATACTCAATTCATTGAATATCATCTGAAATTAGTCATGCTACGCATCAATATACTTTCAAGTATATTCTAACTAATACTCAGATTTGTCTTAATTCAATATCATTCCCATGTTATTGATTGACAACGGACTATTTAGAATAACTTAAGTTAATCAAGGATTTAAACATGCAAATATAGGATAACATCATAATAAATGAATAATAAACATAACAAAAATACTTTATTTCATTTCAATAATAATGTTTACAATATCCTTTTATCTAAAATACTTAGTCACAGATGGGCATGAAACTACTAGCTAAGCGAAGTCCAAACTTATCAGACAAATGATTAAGTTTTTCACCAGGTAAGGCCTTCGTCAAAGGATCTGCTAGGTTATCATCTGTGTGAACTTTGAGCAACTCAATTTCACCTATCTCGACTTGCTCTCGAACATAGTGATATTGTCTAGGATAGTGTCTGGTGCCCTTCATGACTCCAGGTTCATGGGCAAAAGTAATTGCAGCAGAATTGTCACAATATACTTTAATAGGATTTTCAATCGACGGCATACCACCAAGCCCCGAAACAAACTTCCTTATCCAAACCACTTCCATGGCAGCCTCAGACGCCGCTATGTACTCACTTTCTGTAGTAGACATCGCAAGAGTGGTCTGTTTCTTGCTCTTCCAATCCACAACACCTCTATTGATGAAAAATATGTAACTCGTTTGAGACTTCGTATCATCTTTGTCACACTTCCAGGATGCATCGCAGTAACCTGTAACAGACAGTTCTGCTTCTGGATTTCCCCCATACACTATGAACATATCTCTTGTAGCTCTAAGGTACTTGAGAATATGTTTAACAGCAGTCCAGTGAATTTCACCCGGATTCTGTTGATATCGACTGGTCAGGTTTTGAGCAAACGCCACATCAGGCCTTGTGCATCGCACCGCATACATGATAGATCCTACAGCCGAAGCATAAGTAACTTTCTTCATGCGTGCCACCTCTGCAGGTGTTGAAGCACAGCCTTCGCTGCTCAAACCATGGTTTACTTCGCTGCTTAAAATAATTAGCCGACTTGATCTATCCATGTAGATCTTGATTCCGAGTATGTATGTTGCTTCCTCTAAGTCTTTCATCGAGAAACATTTACCAAGATAGGCTTTCACCTCATTTAGACTTGGTATATGATTTCCCATGATTAATATGTCATCGACATACAAAACAAGGAAAGTAACATGACTCCCACTAGCTTTGTGATATACACATGGCTCATCAAGATTTTGAGTCAATCCAAAACTTTTGATTTCTCCATCAAATCTTTTATTCCATTGCCTTGATGCTTGCTTTAGTCCATAAATGGACCTTTTAAGCTTGCATACACGGTTAGAAAATAGTGGATTCACAAACCCCTCAGGCTGTGCCATATAGATGTCCTCATCTAGACGACCATTCAGAAAGGCGGTTTTGACATCCATCTGCCAAATCTCATAGTCATAGTGTGCAGCTATAGCTATGAGAATCCTAATAGCTCTTATGTCCGCTACAGGAGAGAATGTCTCCTCGTAATCAATGCCATAGGTTTGAGTAAAACCTTTAGCTACTAGACGAGCCTTGTAGGTGTGTACATTGCCATCCATGTCAGTTTTCTTCTTGAAGATCCACTTACTTCCAACGACTTTAGCATTGGGAGGAAGGTCAACTTCAATCCAGACATCATTATCCTTTATGGATTGCATTTCCCCATTCATGGAAATCTGCCATTTAACCTTTTCAAGATCAGCCATGGCAGCCTTATAGTTGGCAGGTTCATTAAGATCCCCCACTGTTGGAATCACTCCTAAACTATATTTTAAGTGTTTGTAATTAATATGTAATAGATTGCTTAATTAGGCTTTTATGTTTGTATTAAAGGCAAGGCTTATGTACAAAGCCCATAAGCCTTGGCCCAAATCCAATAAGGAAGGAAAGGGACTTGTAGTGTTGCCCTAGTCCCTTCTCCTAAAAAATAGTCTTGTAAACCTTCATTTGAAGGTTGGTTGTTCACATTTCATAATATCCTACGCATAAATTTCACATACTCATACGTGTATATTGTGTTTGTGTGTTCATCTGCTCTACTTCATCTATACTTCTTACATATTGATGCTTGTGTTACAATATGGTGACCTAACAGTGGTATCATTCGCCATCTAGTTGGGTGAAACATATTTGTTATTTGAAGTTTGTTATTCATACGCGTGGGTTTTATAAGCTAATCTTTCATACGCTTAAAAGCTTTAAATTTTACACTTAAAAACTCAAGATTTTTGTGGTTTAAAGTCTATTTAGTGTTAAAGTTTAAGTTTTTAGCATCAAGTTTGAAACTTTACGTGTGTAGAGTAGGTTTTTGAGCTTGATTTTGTGCGTATACATCTGTCTACGCGTAAGGTGAAACCGTGTCTTAGATAATCAAGTTTCAAACTCTTGTGTTATTTTGGTGATATTGAAGCTCTTTCATCATAACAATCAGGTTTCTAAACACTTTTGGGCATAAAAATCAGTTTTGGTGATAGTTTGTACTTTCTACTCATAACAAAACCCTAGTTTACTCGTAAGCTCAAGGTCTACGCATAAGCAGCAGTCTACGCGTAAGAAGTTCATCATTTGATCATCAGTGTTGTTGGTTTACTCAGTGTTTTCTTGCTTGGATAAGCCTGAAACACTTCGACTTTGGATATCTTTTACACTGGTATAAGTGTAAAGGATTTTTGGGCAAAACCCTAGTTTTACGCCTAAGTCTAATTCTTACGCGTAGAATACTTTTGCCTAAGCCTTTCCTACACATAAGCTTGTCTTACGCTTAAGGAAGTATTACGCATAATCATTCTACTCCTAAGTCTTTGATTTACGCCTAAGCTAAGCTTTTCTCCAGTTTACGCGTAAGCTCTCACTACGCGTAAGTTCCTTTTTACGCATAAGTTGGGTGTTACGCGTAAGATTACTTTATACGCCTAAGCTGATTTCTACGCATAAGGTTACTTCATCAACAAATTCTAAGTTTCATTTGACTACAAAGATCCATCATCAACACAAGTTTCAAGATGTCTCAACCACCATACTCTAGCTACTTTCCTCATGAGTATCCTCAACAACAACAACAATTCTATCAACAATATCCTCCACCATCTTCACAACAATTGCAACAATTTCAACAACAATTTCATCACTTTCCTCAAGGAGCAAACCCTCTTCCACCACAAATGGTTCCACCAAACCCTCGTCAAGAAGTACAACATTACACATACTTTCAAAATCAGTATCTCGCCAAGTATGCTATGAATGTTACAACACCAAAGGAACCGTCTTGGTTTGCAAAGACGTGTGAAGCTTTAAGTAGCCAACAATCCATTCATGAAGCTGGATCTCTTGACATACCTCCAATGCTCACTCCTGGAAACTACGATCAATGGGTGATAAGGTTCTTTAGGTTTTGTGATCTAAAGAAGCCACATGGAAAGTTTTTGAAGAAGGTCATCCTTGAAGATCCTTTTCAGATGCCTACTCTCACTGTACCCGGAGATCCAAATGCTAATCCACCAAGAGATGATATCACCAACGTTGTCGGTCTTGATCAACTTACTACTGATCAACTTCTTCACTTAGAAGCTGATGAACTTGCAATGCAATATATCCTTTTGGGATTATCCAATCCGATACTTTGTAGTGTTGATGCTCAGAAGACTGCTAAAGCAATGTGGGAGCACATTCATCTTCTAATGGAAGGCATAGAACTCAATCAAGAGGACATGGAATCAAAAATCTACTTAGCATATGAACACTTCATGATTGAACCAGGGGAGACATTAGAGTCATATTATCATTGGTTCTCAGACATCATAAATGACTTGGAGAGACATAATATCATTATGCCAAGGATTGCAGTCAACACAAAGTTCCTGAGCAATCTTGGTCCTGATTGGGAAAAGTATGTTATCTTTATCCATCAAGCGAAGAATCTTCATCAAGCTACATACGGATTGTTGTATGACTATTTGAAGCACCACCAAAAGGAAATTGACAAAGAAAGGATCATTCGTGGAGTCCCTGCTTCACCTTCACTCCCGGATAATCAAACTCTTGCTTTGTGGGCTCAAGCATGTTATCCTCAATTCCCAACCTTACAAACTGTTTTCACAAACCCTCCACAATCAACTGTTCAGATTACACCATATGATCCTTCACAACAACAATCACAAGAAAGTCAATTGGTTCCATACAACAACAACAATGATCAGGCACTCTACAGTGAATCAAATGAGGATGCAGAAGCCTTCAATGCAATGAATAAAGGATTTGTAATGATAGCAAAAGCCTTCGGTCATTTTGCTAACAAATCCAACAACTGCATTCGCACCTCATCAAATACAAGGAATCAAGCTGTTGTTAACAATGGAAGGGTTGAGGTTCAGAATCGTGGAAATGGTCGTCAGATGAGTAGTGGTCAAGGATTTAATGGAAGGAATAACATGGGTGCTCCACAACAACGGGTTCATGTAGTTGATCAGGGAAACGCTCAGACTGGGGTTAATGGTCTCCGATGCTATAACTGTAATGAGAAGGGGCATCTGGCTAATGCATGCCCAAAGCCGAGGACAAGAGGCAGCGCTTATCACAAAGAGGCTTTACTCTTAGCTCTCAAGGATGAAGCTGGTGGAACTCTCACCAACAAGGAACAGAGCTTCATGGCAAATGCAGATTCCGATGATGACATGGAGGACTTGCAGGCTAATTCAGCTGTGATGTTAATGGCAAACATGCAAGAGCTCCACATGAGTGACACAGGCCCAGTGTATGACATTGATGGCTTGTCTCAGGTACCGGATCCAAACATACTTATACATGATCTGATATCTCCGTCAACATCTGCATCCGACAAGGCACAGAGTGTTCAACATGAGCCTTCTACATATCATTCCGACGAAAATCAAATGGATCCCGTAGTCATATTTGACGATCAAGATGACCTTATGGTTAATATTAATAATCAAGTTGACTCCGTGGTCATATTTGAGGATCTAAATAATGACTATGTTGAGACTCAAGTTGAACAAGATGAACCTTTGTCTAATCCAGATCTTGAACTCATGACCAAATTAATTCAGACCAATAAATCTCAACTGGAAAAGTGCAATGACATCAATAAAAAATTGCAAGATAAAATTGCACTATTGACTAAGGATAATGAATGCTATAAATTCCAAATCAACATTTTTCAAACTAAAGAGAAACGTGAAAAAGGTTTTGAAGTCGCATTTGCTAAATCTTACCAAAATGAAAAATCATTGGAAAAACAGATATGTGATCTAGTTGCATCCAAGAATGCCTTGTTGTCTCAAATAGAACAATTGAAATATGATCACAAACAACAACTTAACGCTCTCACTTCGGAAACTCAAAAAGTCAAGTCTGAGTTGTTAAATTGTCAAAAACAGTTTTGTGAGTACAAAAAGCATTCGAGGAAACAAATAGATGAATATCTTGAGGAAATTGTTGACTTACAAAACAAAATCAAAGAGTTTTGAAATATTGTTTACAAACATGGTGAGTCAATCACAACAATTCAAAAGTTTTCTTTTAAACCAAATCCTAATGGATATTTCAAAAGTTTACAAACATGGTGAGTCAATCACAACTGAGGACACTTTGCACTAATAGCACATGTAGTATTGCAAATAGATGAGTTAGTGACATGAGTATCCTCACTATTGGATATTTCACAGTTTGGTCTAGGAGTGTCATTAATAGAAATCCCTTTAGGTTCAATATTCTTGAAGATTTTTCCTGTGGGCATCTACTTAAGGCAAGATCTAGGTGTGTAAGTTCGTTTGGATCCTGAAAACTTAAATAATTTACCAGTAGGAATCCATTTGAAACAACTGCTAGTAGATTTGGATGTAGCCACTTCCCTGTTTTGAACATTGGTCCTTTTGTAATTAGTTTGTTTCTTAGGGGATTGATCAGCCATTTGATGCTTCTTATATGAACTAGATGAACTCCTAATAATCCTGATCTTAGGGCTTCGAACATTAATCTGGGGATTTTTATTCATCATATCGGAATGAATTAGTGAAGTGACTGGTTTTGTCAAAACTACATTCTCATCAACTTGGGAGGCAAGCTTAGATTTTGATGGTTTAAATCTTTATGTTTTAAAAGCATTGGGCTGTCTAACTACATCTCGTTCTGATTTATTCAGTACAATTGGCTTTCCCAAGGTCGATGGTTTTGCAAAATTAGTGTTCACCCTATTTCCAATAGATTTCCTAAGCTCATTTTTTAAGGCAGCAATGGTGAAGCTCTTATCTTGAATTTGGGCTTTGAGGGCATCAATGTCTACCAACAAGGAGTTAGTTTGATCTATCAACTTGGAATTGGTCTCTAATAAGTTGTTTCTCAAAGACTCATTTTCCCTTAAAAGGTTGGTCACACATAGAGCCAATTCATCATTCCTAGATTTAAGCAGACCACTCACCTTATAGTTAGGATTGTTCATTCCTGTATTATATTTCTTATTCAGATCTGAGAGTTGTGATTTCAGATTAGATATGGTTGAATCTTTGTCCAGAATCTGGGTTTTTAACTGATTAATTTCAAAAAGTTCTCGAAATTCTGGGAATTCCGGATTTATGCAAGGTTTTGTAGCAAGAAAACTTTCTTCTCTTTGTTGTATTGCAATTTCTAAGGAAATACAATGTTTTTCAAGAATTGAGTATTTGTTTGAAAGTTCATCAAAAACCCTTTTTTCAACCATTTCATTTGTTTTAAAGATTCTAGACTCAGACTCAACCAAGAGACATTTATCAATATCAAGCTCAGAAATAGGATTATTATGTTGATCAGTTAAGGGTACCTCATCACATGACATCTGTTCATTTGTCGGTATGATATCTGCATTCACATCATGCATAACAAGAGTCACTGAACTGCAGGCTGTTTCAAGCGTATCTGACTCTGAGCCTCTGTATTCAGTACAACTGTTTTCATCCTCCTTTGTTGTATCTGATATTCTGCATACAACATCACCCGACCTTTCAAATGAATCAATACCCAACTTATCACAACATTCACTTAATTTCACATGACACTTATTCAAATTATCATCCTCTTGAGCAGCTTTCTTAATGTACTTTTCCACATTATCCTTAAGTTGGATAAATGTATTGATGAACTCATGAATTTCCATTCCAGTATGTTTCTTGAGGAAATTCCAGTCACATGTTGATCGAAGTCTGTGGAATATTCCCCATTGATAAATGGCTGAAATTGGTTGTAGATTACCTGAAGTGCAACATTGGAATCATCCTTTAATACCTTCTTTTTGGTAATTTGAAGCTTCAGTTGTTCTAAGTTCAGCAGCACGGTTCTTGTCAATGTAGGTAAGTCCTGGCGGAAGAGAGCACTGAATGTTCGATCCCCAGTTGTGGATAACAGTTGTATGAGGTGCAGATGAAGTAGTTGATAAGGCTCAATGTTGCATTCCATTTGCTTTGCATCATGTATCATTAACAGGTGTGATTCTTTGATATTTGACTCAGAATGTGAAGTGTTTTGATCATAATATGCTGAATCAATCATGGTTAAGCAATCTGAGTAGCAAACAATTTTTTTGTTCTGTGAGGTATCATAGAGTTTGAGCACTTTGGAGATTAAAGGGTCAGTGGTGTAAGACATTGTGTTGATGGATATTAGGCACAAGTCGCTTGCATTAATTCACCAAGTCGCTAAATACCTTGAAGACAAGTCGCTACTCACACAAGTCGCTAGGTACTCAAGTCGCTAAGTATACAAGTCGCTACAAACCTTGAGAACAAGTTGCTAAGTCACCAAGTCGCTAAGTAACCAAGTCGCTAAGTATACAAGTCGCTAGACACAACTCGCTAATAGTACTAACTCGCTAAGTAGACAAGTCGCTAAAGAACAACTCGCTAAGTGGGCAAGTCGCTAAGGAACAACTCGCTAAGAGAGCAAGTTGCTAAAGAACAACTCGCTACCCACAACAAAGTTAAGTCGCTAAAATTACCAAAGACAAGTGGCTACTTTGCCAAGTCGCTAGCCGAAATGGTACAACCACTACTGTGTACTTTTTGTCGCTTTTTCTCAATAGACAAGTCGCTAGTGCTCAAGTCGCTACTGCTTCAACTACAAGTCGCTGAAAAATATAGAAGCAAGTCGCTAACATGAATAATACTCCGAGACTCAAGTCGCTACCAAGAAAATCTCAAACACAACCCTTTTCAATCCAAAACAAGCCCAAACACAGTGATTCAAGCTTTCCAAATCAAAACCCAAGCACTTACAATGATTCTAAACACAAAAGTACAATCAAAATTCAAACTTTAACACCACAAATGATCCAAATGATGTAAAAACCACTAAACATTTTCAAACCCAAAAACCATATAAAACCACTAGAAATCCAAGAACATGTAAGAGAGATGATAAAACCATGGCTCTGATACCATTTGTAACATATTGGATTTCACAAACACACAAACAATCACAAATATGGGCGTATGAATATAAGGTTTTAGAGAGAGAAAGTGGGATATTCTAGTGAGAGAAACACATGGAAGGTTAGATTCCAAATGAACATACAACCCTCTCCCTTATGGGGAGAGGGCTATTTATACAAAGAAGCACGCCCTCCTTCGGGCTGTGGATCAGGCATACAATGGGTAAAGACCCGTCCTTCCTCCACGGTGTTGCACTAGACTAAACTATACTAATAACTAACTAACAAATAACGTAATAAACGATATGTCTACGAGCTAACTTAAGCTAGATTATATTTAGGGTGACCGATGTTTCACTATAGAATTTCCAATTCCTAACATATTGGGAATAGGATCTTCAGAAGGAGATTGGTCTTATGAAAAAAGTTTTCGAGCAAACAGAAACATCGATTTCAAACACTAAACATAAAAAAAAATTGTTAAGAAATCATGTTGACCGACTCTTGGAAGTTGTTATTTGTGCTGATACCATAAATGTTGTGTTACTACATACTGTTGCATATGCATTTGATTATATCGCTGTTGATTCTGTTGAAAATATTGAGAATACCGATAATGTGTCACAAATCAAATCTTTAAAAATTGACAATGAGCGATTGTTAAATGAGCTTTCCAATGCAAAACGTCGTCTTCAATGGTGTCAAAACGATTGTCAAAATCTTGAACTTGCTTTGCAAAACAAGATCAACCAGTTGCGTTCAAAATCTCTTGATCCAAAAATTGAACAACTGGATGATGAAAACATGTCTTTAAAATGTCAAATTTCAAAATATGAACCAGAAATTGCCAAAGTCAAAACAGAATATGGTGTCATATTTGATTTGCTCAAAAAGACTCGTGCTCAAGCATCTAAAGATACTGATGATCATCTTGCATACACCAAAGATGTTTTACGACAAAATGGAAACACTCGCTCTGAAAATTAAGATTTGTTACACACTATTCATGATCTAAAAGCAGAGTTAGTGAAACTTAAGTAAGATAAGATTAACAACACAAATGCACTTGCCCCAGGAATGTTTAAAAGTGACACTAGAACGCCTAATGACAAACCATAAGATACTAATGTGCTTCCTTCCACTGAAACAGGAATAGTTGCCTCTTTTCCCAACGCTTGCACTTCACAGCTTAAGAGCAAATCAAGGAAGAATAGGAAGTCGCGATGTAAGAAAAGAACAATAAAGACCTCTGAAGTAGAAGAACACCTTAGGACTTTGAATAAGACTCAAGTTTCACCCACTTTAGACATTGCGTTAGACAAATGTAATAGAAAAAGTGATGTAACGAATGTTGAACCTTTAAGTACTTTGAATGTTATGTTTGAAGAATCTTGTGTTGGTTGTCATAAAAGCATGTTTTCTGGTTGTCATGATAAATGTGTTGCTAATGCTATCTAATCTTGTAAGCGGAACAATAGAAAACGGAATACCTCTAGGCCCACTAATGCTTCTAAGTCTGTGCTAGGTAAACCGCCTTCTAGTGCTCATGCTTTAATCATTGATGTACCCATAGAACCCCCTTCACCTCCTAGGAAGAACTTATCACCTAGTGCATTCACTAAGACCAAAGCTAAGACTAGTTGGAGATGGCAGAAATGGTTACATAATACACTTGGCTTTAAATGGATACCTAAAATCATTAACATGTGTGTGTCTTCTGTAACTATAACGGAACCCTCTAACTCTTCGGGTTCCACCTCTACTTCTATTCCACCTGTGTCGTCTGTGTGTAATGCAGGTGATACAGATCACTCTCTGGATTGTTGATAGCGGATGTTCCCGACACATGACAGGCAATCTCAAACTGTTATCAAACTTTGTTTCAAAGTTCATCGGTATTGTCAGGTCGGGAATGATCACTTCGCAGCTATCATGGGCTACGGAGATTACATCAATGGGAACATCGAAATTAGCAGAGTTTATTATGTGGAAGGTCTCGGTCACAATCTCTTTTCTGTCGGTTAATTTTGTGATGGAGATTTGGAAGTTGCTTTTTGGGAGAAAACTTGTTTCATTCGTGATCTACAAGGAAACGATCTTATGTCAGGTACCCGCACATCAAGTCTTTATACAATCTCAATGCAAGACATGATTGCTTCATCTCCCGTCTGTCTACTTTCAAAGGCAACATCTACAAAATCTTGGCTATGGCACAATCTTCTCTCACACTTAAACTTTCAAACCATAACCAATCTTGCAAACTTGTTGAAGGTCTCCCAATATTTCGGTATTCTAAAGACCATCTATGCTCAGCTTGTGAACAAGGGAAAAGCACTCGTGCCCACTTTCCTTCAAAGGTGGAACACAGCTCTCAGCATGTTCTTCATCTTCTTCACATGGATTTGTGTGGCCCGATACGTGTGCAGACGATTAATGGCAAACGCTACATTTTGGTAATTGTCGATGACTACTCAAGATGGACTTGGGTTTATTTTCTTCGCAGTAAAGATCAAGCTCCACAAATGATCATCACCTTTCTCAAGAAAATTTAAGTTCAGCTCCGGAATACAGTCAGACAAATTAGAACAGATAAAAGGACTAAATTTGTGAATCAAACTATTCGTGAATACTATGAGAAAGTAGGAATTGAGCATCAAACATCAATTGTACAGACACCAGAATAAAATGGAGTTATTGAAAGATGAAACCGTACGTTAGTGGAAGCTGCAAGAACGATGTTAATAAATGCTAAACTTCCAGATTACTTATGGGCTGAAGCCGTGTCAACTGCATGCTACACACAGAACCATTCACTGATTACCAAACGCCACAACAAAACACCTTATGAGCTTATCCACAACTACAAACCGAATCTAAAACACTTTCATGTATTTGGTTCTCTTTGCTACCCAAATAATTATCGTGATGACTTTGGTAAGCTCAAGGCTAAAGCTGACATTGGAGTCTTTGTTGGATACTGTGAAAACTCTAAGGGATACCGAATATGGAATCGTCGTACAAAGGAGATTATGGAAAAGATTCATGCCAATTTCGATGAGCTTACAGAAATGGCTTTTGAGCAAAACAGCTTAGAACCCAGACATAACCGTCTAAACTTCCCCCAAAACCCATCATCAGCTGAACCAAGCCTACAGCTTACTCGTCGTCAAATGGAACAGCTATTTGATCCTCTATTTAGTGATGATATTGATCAACGTGCTCCAGATATATCAAATGTTTCCGCTGCTCAACCTGATAATAATCCAATACCTGATACACCTGAAACAACAACAACTATTGAAGAAGCACCTCCAATTGATTCTACAACAACAGCCGAACAAACCGTATCCAATGACACTAAACCAGCTGATGATCTTCTGAACCAAGAAGTACCTACACCTGCAGATTATGATCCAAATGCGTTCTTCAATCCTTTTGCTAATGAATCTGCCACTTCTGATGTTGCGGAATCATCCACAAGCCATTTGAATCCTCCTAATCTGCACAATGTATATCAACATCAACCCTCCACACATCGTTGGACTAAATACCATCCTCTTGTAAACATTATTTGAAACCCGAATCAACCAGTCGTAACTAGACAACGCCTTCAGACTGACGGTGAACATTGCATTTATGCACTTACCGTCTGCCAAGCTGAACCCAAAAATATTAAAGAAGCAATGACATATGACAACTGGTTCAAATCCATTCAATAAGAACTTAATCAGTTTAAACGTCTTGAAGTATGGGAATTGGTTGCAAAACCGACAAGGGTCTATGTTATTGGTCTGAAATGGATTTGGAAAAACAAGTTGGATGTTGAAGGTACGGTTATCAGAAATAAGTCACGTCTGGTGGATAAGGGTAATAGACAAGAAGAAGAGATTGACTTCGAGGAATCATTCGCACCGGCTGCTCGAATTGAGGCTGTACAGATTTTTCTAGCATTCGCGGCTCACATGCACATTACGGTCTATCAGATGGATGTCAAAACCGCTTTTCTGAATGGTCAACTCAAGGAAACGGTATATGTTAGTCAGTTGGAAGGATTTGTTGATCCAGAGTTCCCGAATCACCTCTTCAAACTGAAAAAGGCTATATACGGTCTCAAACAAGCCCCTCGAGCGTGGTATAATAAGTTATCATCCTTTCTCATTGCCAATAATTTCACTAAATGATCAGTCGACCCCACACTTTTCATTCAATATCACGGGGCTCACATTTTAATCGTTCAAATCTATGTGGATGACATCATTTTTAGGTCAACACATAAAAAGTTCTCAAACGAATTTTCAAAACTTATGAAAAAACATTTTGAAATGTCCATGATGGGTGAACTTACGTTCTTTCTAGGACTACAAGTTCATCAATCACCCCGTGGTATT
The DNA here is from genome assembly GCA_019973895.1 of Chrysanthemum seticuspe. NCBI lineage: Eukaryota > Viridiplantae > Streptophyta > Magnoliopsida > Asterales > Asteraceae > Chrysanthemum > Chrysanthemum seticuspe. The sequence goes on along the minus strand of BPTQ01000002.1, from coordinate 239,794,398 downwards.
TTCCTAAGTCAGTCCAAATATGCTCTTGAAATTTTAAACAAACATGGAATGCAAAGCTGTGATACCTATGCCACACCAATGGCACATACCAAGAAACTGGATGCTGATGTGCATGGGAAATTGGTTGACCCTACCAAATACCGAAGTATTATTGGGTCACTCATGTATCTAACAGCCAGTAGACCTGATATTGTATTTGCTGTTTATCTTTGCTCCCGTTATCAGTCGAGACCAACTGAAACTCACCTCTCTGAGGCTAAAAGAATCCTCCGATACATCAAGGGAACCATTAATTTGGGGATCTAGTATCCGAAGGATTCTGGTTTTGAACTAATAGCTTTTTCAGACGCTGATCACGCAGGTTGCTTAGATTCTCGGAAAAGTACTTCAGGTGCTTTACAATTTCTTGGTGATAAACTGGTGTCATGGCAATCAAAGAAGCAGGATTGTACATCGCTATTCTCAACTGAAGCAGAATATGTAGCCATGTCGGCGTGTTATGCTCAAGTCATTTGGATGAGAACACAACTCAAAGACTATGGTTACGTATTTGACAGAATCCCGATGTACTGCGAAAATCAAAGTGCTATTGCGATCTCGTGCAACTCCGTCCAACATTTGAAGTCCAAGCACATCGATCTTCGATATCATTTCATAAAAGAGCATGTGGAAAAGGGTACTGTTGAATTATATTTTGTGGGTACTGAACACCAACTGGCGGACCTTCTCACCAAAGCCTTAGCTCCTGCTAGGTTTACTGAGTTGATCCACCGGATTGGCATGAGGTGTTTGACTCCAGAAGAACTGGATGAACTTTTGACACATTCTTAAAACCAGTCAAACACCAAAACCTCTTTTGTAAATATTTTATCAAAAACAAAATAGAAAAATATAAAATTTCATAAAATACAAAAATATTCTTCTATCTAAAATTCTTTCAACATTGCAAGTACAAATCTTCCATCAACACTTTTTTCATGGTCAAGTGTTGAGAGGGAGAATGTAAATATTTTATGTTTCATAAAACCTTGTACTTTCATGTTACCTTATATTGGTTGTTTCTTTAATAATGGTGGATACGTTTCTTGTCTCTTAACACTCCTCGGACTCAAATTTGTAAAACTTCAATATTTTTAAAGTCGAGGGGGAGTGTCGTCAAGTTTCTTTCCAAACTTTCACTTCTTGCTTAACCAAAATGGAAGTTATGGGCTGTGGATGAAAATGGTTGAGGTGGAGGGGCCATAATTGTCAAATGTTTAAACTTAATTTAACAAAACCACTCCACCTACTTTTACTTAACATTTATTTCATACATTTAATTCTCCAACCACCTTCATCCACGCTCAAAATTCAAACCTCAAATCCGTGTTATAAACTTCAATTTTGTAAGTGTTTAAAGCTTCTTTGAGTAATTTCATACATTGATTTTTAATGGTAGACAAATCCAACGGCTTGATTTCTCTCTAGAAGTGATTTTAGTTTTTACGTGTATGCGTATGAACTAGTAACCACTTTGGGTTGAGTTTGATGTAATGGGTAGTGTTTTCAATGTATAAATCATGCTTTAAAACCAATTTCATCAAGAAATTTCACCCAGAAACAGTTTTACTCACTTTTCCAAAATTAGGGTTAATGTGTGAGTTTTAGGTATTCTTTATTGTGTATGTTTAAGGACAATTAGAAGCTTGTAAGATGTTTGATACATGATCAATTAACCAGTGAAACCTCTGAATCTCACCCAGAAACATCATAATTGTGAAATTTGAATTTAGGGTTTAAGTATTCGTTAATTTTTCATGAGGATTTTGATGTTAAAACTTGTTGAAAGCAACTCATAAGGCCTCTAAGACATCCCAGAAATCATTTGGTTGTGTTTGAATGGTTAGATTGTTTAAGCATATATTTTTGAATATTTAGGGTTTATCCTTACACTTAAAACAAGTCTACACGTAAATAAACTTCACTTAAGATGCCATGTGGTTTTGAAAGTGGTTGAATAAAAGTGTTAATGGAGGTGTTGTGATTAATCTATTTCAGGTTTTACGCGTTCAAAATCAGAATCAAGGTTAAAATTGGATTCTACGCTTAAGGATCACCTTATGCTTAGCCGTTACGCATAAGAGAAATCTTACGCGTAACCTATACGCATAAGGTTCTACATAGGGACTACGCGTTTCCTGTGAAGGATATACGTAAACTTGGTTTTTTACGCATAAGGCTTGCTCTTACGAGTAAACCTTACGCGTAAGTCCCAACCTACGCTTACGCGTAAGCTTTATGCCAAGAGTCTATTCCTACGCGTAATCTTTCTTACGCGTAAGATGGACTCCTATGCATAAGCTTAGCTCTACGCCTATGGTTACTACATTTACGCATAAGCTTACAATCTTACGCTTAAGCCATTATTTTAATTTTTCTTATGAAATGTTACGCGTACAAACTTGTAATAAGTTATTCATAACGTCACAAGACCAAAATGTCACTAATAAGCTATAATGGTTAAAATGTTGTGTGAATGAGTGAAAATTTGGACTTTAAAATTCAAAATTAATATACTCACGAAACTTATCACGACTACTTTGGACTGTTGGACAACAAGTGACATTGGACTCTGTAACATATTGGATTTCACAAACACATCATATCATAATCAAAAGTAGGCGTTTAATATTAGGTTTTAGAGAAAGAAAGAGTTAGAGGTTTGGGAACTTAGTGAGAGAAAATGAAAGTATTATTATGAGCTCCAACTCTCTACCTTGGGAGGTAGAGAGTATTTATAGTCTTACGCAAATCGCCACCTACGGGCTGTGGATCAGGCATACAGTGGGTAAAGACCCGTCCGTCCTCCACGGTGTTACTTAACTAAATACTACTAAACATTAAATAATCTACGACTACGATCTTTCTAACGATTACATATACTTGAGGTGACCGACTCTTTAATAATTGGATTTACTAAATCCTAACAATCTCCCCCTAAGGGAGGTCACCTCAAAAATACATAGAATACAAACTAATATTACAATTAGATTGTTCTTGGATTCTTGTTAATGTTCTTGGCTCTGTAGCTCGTAGTCATTGATTCTTCATTATTGCATGTTTGGTTAATCCAAGTGGAGGTCTTTAACTGATCCACGTGATAATGAGTTTTGAGCCAGCTTTGAGATCATCAGCTAACATAAATCTCAGACTTTTCCTTTGTGGTGTTGTTATTATGTGATGTTGTGACATTTTGGACCGACATGCTCACATTCTGGATCATGATATATTCTCATCAGAGTAGCGGAAGCTTTCGTTGATTCATGATATTGGCAGCAGCGTAGCAGAAGTATGGAGTGAAAATATCAGAGTCGTTGATGCACTAATCATGATTTCTTTAGAAGTGAATATGTTTGAGTGAGCAAGTGGCTATGGATTGACCGCTTCATTCTGATCAGCTGCAAACGTCGGGCGTACCTGCATACAACAGTTAGCAATAAAGTGCACGAAAGTGTCTTTGATCACTTTCGTTGAATTGAGGTACACGGCCCACGGTTCCCCGTTGATCAGTACAAGTACTGCCTGTGATCAGGTATAATTCCGAAGAATTTCCTTGACAGGGTTTCGCAGCTGCTCTAGCTGTTCTCAAACCGAAACGTCTCAAAGAAGACAACACGGAGTGAGTGAACCAGCGAATTAAGATTCACTGATTGATGAAAAGAGATTTGAAAAAACAATCGTGTATCGCTCAATAGAAATTGTTTTTGCAATACAACGAATGTTTTAATGAAAATCAATTACCAATAATAAACACCTTTTATTTTTGAAATATGAGAACACAGTCGATGTGCTAACGTAAAGAGTTTTTAAACACAACGACCGGTTTTTCAAAGGTATCCGTCAATCCATAACCTGAACCAGGATTGATTCATAATTATGAATCGCCCCATTGTTTCTGTACAGTTGTCACATGGTTGATCTATTGGATAGATCTCACATGCCACCCACCAGGAGCTTGTTTGATGTTGGCTCCAGAAGGCTTTCCATCTTCATTGTGAATATGTTTTCATATCACTCAGATGTTCTGGTAATACCACAAGGATAATGCGTAGGACTCATAAGATATAATCTCTCTTTCCACATTGTGTGAAACAGAGAGTCTTCATAGACAGTGTCCTAATGAGATTTATATGATGATCTCGTGGCTCTAGACTTAATTAGTGCACATTTGGTTACTATGCCGGAGACTAAGGAGAGGGTCTCCTTCTTCAATATCAACAAACTCTAAGAGAAAGTCGATAGATTATGTAGGTTCCCCGTGAGAATGAAACAAGCCCTTTTAAGAGGAACTTGAGTAGTTTGGGAAGTTTAGTGCAGTGTGTCACTGGGTCCATGACGTCTTGTCTTCAATACCGATGTTACCACCAGTAGCATATGAATTGAACCCGGTTTCTGCCTTAAGGTTGAATAAATGGAGGGCTATTTATTTTCACCCTTTTCTCATTCAATTCTTTTTCATTCTTCAACCCCTTCAGTGCTTACCGAGACTTCATAACTAGAACCTTGTTGGGTTTATTCCAGTACTAGCTCTGTCTCAGTCCGCACTCTTTCCATATCTCACTTTTCTCCTTTTTTTCATCATACCTAAAGACTTCTACACTATCTAGTGGATTGTCCCTGGGTAGATCCCTCCGGTTCTGGCGAATCATGGGAACAAATACCTAACCTTATTATCCTTATATCACCATACATAAAGTAAATTTGGTCGGTCTATTTGGTATAGTTCATCTGCCATTTAAACCAATTGAAAACCATTTGAAAATCAATCCAGATACATGTGATATATTATCAAAGTGTTTTGTACCTGAATTGTTTTTTATATATTTAGAAAAAGAGCTCCCCCTCAACATGTGCATCATGAATTTGAAATCGTTTTGGCACACTGAGGCAAGAGAAAGAATTAACTTCTTTGATTACCATTTTCTAAAAGATATCAACATCACTTCCCTGACCAAATCAAGTAGATAAAGCATATTGGGGAAGGATGAGGTTTTCATAAGTTTGCTCCCTGTCACACCCCCAAATTATCTGTTTTGCAGCGGAATGGAATTCCTGGGGGATTGACTGTCATAGCATCACAATCACAGTTATATTGAACGACCTAAAGTGTCGTTTAAAAACACATCATTTGACATTTATTTAAAACATCCAGAGTTACAAGATAGGTCCCAAAAGTTGATAAAGTTTGCGGAAAATATAAGTATATTACAAGTCCAAACGATGTTTTGAAAAGAAAACCATAATATACAATGAGATAAGTCGACGCCGCGACTCTATGAGGGTTCCTTATTCGTGCCATGATGCGAATGTCTTAGTTACCTGAAAATACATTGCTAAAACGGTCAACAATAATGTTGGTGAGAAATCATAGGTTTATGAAAATGATTTATACGACTACACAAGTATAGATAATGTATGACAATGTCGTCACAAAAATGTTACAATTGCTATAAGTCCATGACACCGAAACTAGACTGATCATGATGTTCGCCCCAACAGAGTGTTTGCCAAACAACTCAAATAATGTTATTAAATGAAATGCATCCGTTTAACCAGTTGGAATCCACCAACCCGGATGGAGGAGTCACCCTCGATAGATCTATCCATTCACCCTCGCTTCTATGAAATTAACGGCTCATGTTATATAATGGGGACATTCAATTGGCATGAGGTAACTTAAGCAATGTAAATGAATTTGATATACTTGGTATCGTAATAAAAATGATGTGCAATGTATTCTCCCCCGTAAGTTTGAAAACAAGTATTAAATGTATACAACGGGGCTATGAAAACTCACTTGATGAATTGATGCGATGATAAAAGTGAGTACACCGAAATGTAGCGTGATCTCGAAACTGACCTATTATGAATGATATGATATGTAATAAGTCATGATGTAATGTTATGCATGCAATTCGGATGATATTTATACCACTTATGAATTTTTGAAAACAATACTTCTCGTCGAAGATATAATCTTTTAACGTCTTGACCATTTTTAAATTACTTCACATGTATTTACGTTGAAATGATATCCGACAATAATCATTTAGTGATTTATTGTGAAAATATTACTTTTCGTCGTAAAATAATGTTATTGAAATTTCCATGAAAGTGACAAAAACGGCCTCTAAAATCTAGTCGTAAAATGGTGCACGTCGAGCGTTAGGAAACATACTCAACGGTTTTAGGAAGCTCGTATGATTATCTCAAAGTCTTAGTACATGAGTTTCTATCCTAGAGGTCTTGAACATAAAGAAAATTAGAGGTTAAGTATGGTACTTTTAGTCCAAAATATAGTTTAAGGATGGTTTTTCGGCAAAGTTTGAGCAACCGTAATTAATTCATTACAACTCCTCTATACAAACAATCGGACATTTTGGAAAGTATACTTGGCGATTTCACTTTTACTAGAAGACTTCACTTTATGAAAAGTTCTAAATCAATGTTAAAAACAACCTTTAACTTGGTAACTAGTCTTTGCCGCAAAACATGTTTATTAGAAATGTGTTATAGTTTTTCTTATATGATAATAGTTACGGCAACTTTTGTAAACGTGTATAATTTAGTCGTTACAAATCCGTTTTCTACGTTTTAAAGATCCTTAGCTTTGTATCAAAGTATACTAACATATTTTTGACAAGTCGACATAATTTACAATGCCCAAGCTTCATTTTTGACTCGTACAAAATAAATAATGGTTGCTGAAATTTCCAGAAATTTATATTTTTCGTCGCCAAATTGAAAAATTCATAACTTCTTCGTTATAACTCCGTTTTAATCCGTTCAAGCGGCCACGGTTTCGTTTTAAAGTATATTTTCTAAATATCTAGGCCAAAAATTTTTATCTACTGTCGGATTTTCCAGATTTTAAAAATAAGGACAGACCCTTTTCAAAACGTGTCGAAATGAGTTTTTCTCGCGGCAAACCTATTCTAACCCATTCAAAACAACTCCGAAGCTATTCTAATCCTACCATACACCTTCTTAGGGTGTCATGGTTTCCTAGACATCACCAAAACTAATATATAACAAGGAGTAATTATAGGATGGATTATATATATTTAACACTTAAAAACATTAAAAAGTGGTATAAACATCACATAACTTGCATGTTTCTCAAATAAAATGATATGACCATAATAATGAATGTGAAATAAAAATATGAATATGAATGCTTACAAGAAATATGATGAGGTTTAAGGACAATGGGTTTTTCCTAATCACTTGAGGTTTTTATTGCAAAACCTATACAACAAGTGATACTAGTGTTTAAATAAACTTGTCTTGAAATTTTATGAGATGATTCTCCTTTGGTCTCCTTGTGGCTGCCGAATTTTTGCAAGAGAGAAAAGAATGAAATATTTGATCTAGTTTTTGGGAAATGAAATGATATGAAATGAGTTTAGTATAATATACATTATACTTAAAGATATTATGCAAATATCTTCCATGACTCACCCCTTGTGTCGACAAGGGGTGCTAGTCATTCTCTTGATATTATTTTTTTTTTAATAATTATAAGTGTAAGATTGTGAAGTTAAATTAAGTTAAGTGGTAAGTTGTAGTCACTTGTGAATATTTTAGGGTAGCGTTGGATAAAAATAAATTTTCACGGGTCAAGATAAAATATTTTTAGGTCATAAAAATTATAAAAATACATTTCTTGCAAAATTTGAGTGATATAATAATAATCGTGTCGTATTTAAGAAAAACGTCGTAATTATATAAATACAACAATTTAGTTACAAAATAAATTTAAAACAATGGGTAAACTCATAATATTATTTTATAAACTTAATATGAGTATAAAAATATATCGGGATAATTTTTGGAAGTAATGGATCAATTAATCAAAATAATTAATTACGCGATAACGTTTATTTAATATGAAAATTATACGTTTAATGTAAAATGCAAAACCATGCATGAACTAATATGATGACAATGATGTTAATGAAATGTAGACTAAACTTAGTCTATATGAAATGACCTCGATGATATGATCATGAATTCACAGCTAAACCATTACGGTTACGTGAATTTGATGCTCGTAAACCTAGTTCACGATAAATGATAATTAATGAAGCATGAGTAATGTTTTGAGAATGACCTGAAAATACGAATTGTCACACTCCCCCTCAATATGTGCCTCGAGGTTTGAAACATGCATGATGATCTTTGTATGACAAATAACCTTTTGATTTAATTGAAATCATTCTCCCTCTCAATCAATGACATAAGTTGTTGATTGAGAGATAGATATTTTGACAAATGTTCAGATCAGATGATTTTCAAAAATAGGGTCCGAGTTATTTTTCAAAGCAATTAGTTTTCATTAGATATTAAAAGATAGTTAGTAGAATCAGAGCATGAGATTTGAAACATACGTTAAAGCATGGCTTTGTTCTTTCTTTAAAAACGGGTTACTGCCTGAAATAACAATAAACCATAGTTTCACTTTCATTTTCTCTTTTCATTTTTTTTAAACATTCGAACAATATCTAAAGTCCCGTGTCATTCTTTGAATGACAGCACAAAGACCGTAGATATTATCGAATCGAGAAAAACATGGCAAAAAGACAATATATATATATATATATATATATATATATATATATATATATATATATATATATATATATATATATATATATATATATATATATATATGTATATATTTTTTTTTTTGAATTTTTTCAAGAATTTTCAAATTTTTTATGGGTTTTGAAAGTTTTATATTTTTCTATTTGCTTTTTGAAGGTTTTGTAATTTTGTATTTTGCTTTTTGAATAAATATTTACAAGAGATGGATGAAGAAAAGACCTTTTACTCCTCTTCTTCCTCTTGAAGACGTTTGAGTGTTTCCGGTTGAAGACTCTTTAGACCAAGTCGTGGGAGGATAAACTCGAAACGTTCTCTAGGAAGAGCTTTGGTGATGATGTCTGCTAACTGGTATTCAGTCCTCACAAAATAGAGTTCCACCACACCGTTTTCAACTTGCTCCCTGATGAAATGATGTCGAATGTCGATGTGCTTTGCTCTTAAGTGTTGAACGTTGTTGCATGAGAGAGCAATGGCACTTTTATTATCACAATACAGAGGGATTTTGTTGAATTCAAAGCCATAGTCAGATAATTGGGATCTCATCCATAGGATTTGAGCACAACAAGATGACATGGCAATGTATTCAGCCTCTGTAGAGGAAATAGAAGTAAACATTTGTTTCTTTGAAGAGCAGCTCACAAGCTTATCACCCAAAAACTGAGCACCTCCAGACGTACTTCGACGTGTATCTTGACATCCTGCATGATCAGCATCTGCATAGGCTGTTAGTGACATACCGCTTCAAGGTGCTTTTTGGTAGGCTTAGCTTGATATCTAGCACACATGCAAACAGCGAACAAAATGTCTGGTCTACTGGCTGTGAGGTACATCAGGGATCCAATCATACTACGATATTTCGTTTGGTCTACCATGATCCCTGAGTGGTCCTCATCCAGTTTAGTACGCTCTATCATGGGAGTGTCAACAGGGTCACTAGAATCAAATCCAAATTTCTTTAAAATCTCATTTGCATATTTAGATTGATTTATGAAAATGCCTCCGGGACTTTGTGAAATTTGTAATCCCAAGAAAAATGACATTTGTCCCATCATTGACATTTGAAATTTAGAACCCATTTCATTTGAAAAACGGTCACATTCATTGGGGTCAATCAAGGCAAAGATAATATCATCAACATATATTTGAACGTGAATTAAATGTTTGCCTGACTTTCTGGTGAACAATGTCGGATCAACTGCTCCTTTGCTGAATCCAGTAGATAGAAGAAACTTTGATAGCGTATCATACCATGCCCTTGGAGCTTGCTTCAAACCGTAAAGAGCCTTCTTCAAACGATAGACGTGAGTAGGATGCTCTGGATTCACAAAGCCTTCAGGTTGGCTGACGTAAATGACTTCTTTTAGATCTCCGTTAAGAAAAGCCGTCTTGACATCCATATGATAGACTACCATGTTCTTACTTGCAGCATTAGCCAAGAATATTCTGATTGCCTCGATACGAGCAACTGGAGCAAATGATTCTTCAAAGTCAATCCCCTCCTCTTGACGGTATCCTTTTGCAACCAATCTAGCCTTGTTCTTTAAAACATCACCATGCTCATCAAGTTTTACTTTGAAGATCCACTTTAGAGCAATGATCATAGCACAGTCAGGAGCAGGTACTAATTCCCATACATCTAGTCGATCAAACTCATGAATTTATTCTTGCATGGCATTGAACCAGTTGTCTTCATTCATGGCAGTTTTAACATCTTTTGGTTCGACCTTAGAGAGTACGGAGTTGAAGAAGCACCATAAGGCATCGGTTGCAAGTTGTTTCCGTGTGGATACTGGACGAGAGGGGTTTCCAATGATGTTGTCCAATGTATGATCATGTGTCCATTTTCGAAGGTGTTCATGTGGTTGTTGTTGAGGAACTGAAGTAGCAGAGTTGATATCTCCTGATGAAGGTGATTCTGATGATGATTCAGGAGCAAATATGTTTTCAAATGGAGCATCTTCGGGAGTAGCAAAGGGATTAACTTCATCAATGGTGCCAAAAACAATTCCAGGATGTACATTCGATGATTGATGATTTGTTGATGAGACAGAGTGATCAACAGCAGGCGCTTCTTGACTTAATGACATTGAAACTAATGGGTTAACTTCATTGAGAGGGATACAAGCAGCCTCTGTTGATGGAATTGACATATTATTTGCACTTGGCTCATAGTGTTCATCAAACATAGGATCAAATAATTTCTTCAAATCATCTTCTGAAGGAGGTACATAAGGAGTTGCTGGTGAGGGATTTGAAACAAGGGTAGAACTAATAGGACTACTTGATGAAGATTGAAATGCGGGTCCAGAACTGGATTGTCCTGGAGCCATTTTCCCGGACAGCTCATCGAACGTGACGTGAATAGTTTCCATGATATCTCGAGTTCTTTTGTTGTAGATTCGGTAACCCTTCTTGTTAGGTGCATAACCAACAAAAACTCCAATATCTGCCTTTGCTCTTAATTTGCCTAAAACTTGACCGTCATTCGTTGGATAGCACAAAGCACCAAACACACGAAGGTAGGATAGATCAGGTATTCGTTTATGAACAAGTTCATATGGAGTTTTTCCATGAGAGGTGTGTATAAGGGAACGATTTTGGGTGTAGCAAGCAGTGGCAATGGCTTCAGCCCATAGAAACATTGAAACTTTTGAATAAATTAGCATTGTTCTTGCAGCTTCCACAAGAGTTCGATTTCGTCTTTCAACTACACCATTCTGTTGAGGAGTTCGTGGAACACTTCTTTGATGACTGATTCCAACATTTTCATAAAACTGAATTAAGTCTTTGTTAACAAACTCTGTGCCATTGTCTGTTCGAACAATTCTAACAGTATTGTTGAGTCGAACCTGAAGCTGTTTGATAAGTTTGATGATGACATCTGGAGTTTCATCCTTTGTCCTCAAAAACTTTACCCAAGTAAATCGAGAGTAGTCATCAACAACGACTAGAATGTATTTCTTCCCATTTATCATTTGCACTCTCATTGGTCCGCATAAATCCATATGAAGGGTATGAAGAACTTCCATTACTGAGTTTGTGGGTTTTGGTTTGTGGGCATATTTCGTGCTTTTTCCCAATTGGCAAGCTGAAAAAGATGATCTTTTTCATATTTTAATCTGGGTAAGCCTCTGACAACATCCTTTCTGGAGAGGTTATTAATGGTGCCGAAGTTCAAGTGATTGATACGACGATGCCATAACCATGATTTAGTTTTCGAAGCCTTTGACAACAAGCAGATCGGAGAGGACTTCATCATGTCTTCGATAGAGATGGTGTATAGATTTGAACCACGAGTTCCTCTTAACAATTCCACACCATCAAGTTCTCTAACGAAACAAGTATGTTTTCTAAATGCCACTTCTAGATCGGAATCACAGAATTGACCAACAGAAAATAAGTTATAACCAGAACCTTCAACATAATATACCCGGGAGATTACACTTTTGCCAACAACATAGTCTCCATAACCCATAATTGCTCCAAAATGGTCGTTCCCGAATCTAACAGTCCTGATGAATTTACTCACGAAGTTCATGAGCCGCGAGCGATCTCCAGTCATATTCTTGGAACAGCCTGAGTCCAGGTACCATAGAACGATTTGAACGATCTGCAGTTGAACACAGACAAGAATGGATAACTGGATAATTGGGATCCCCATGCAAGAATGGGTTCCATTTGGTTAGTAACAGTGATGGGAACACCCACATCAGAAGTAGAAACAATGGAATCATAAGAAATAGATGCAGTGCTAGTGTCCGTATTTGACGTATTCAAAGTATGTTCACTTCTTAAGGGAATAGTTCTACCAGTAGGCATCCATTTTCTAGTGGGCATTGACTTAGCAAATTTAGTGCACAACTCAATAATCTTACGGCCAGTAGGTATCCATTGATAACCTATGTTACTAAATTTCCTTCCCGTGGGTTTCCATTATTTTCTAACTTTCTTTCGCCTTTGTCTTTTAGCCTTCTTAGCTTGATTTTTAACATTAACAGTTTTAACTAGGCATTTGACAACATTAGACAAATCATTCACACCACATTCATGATTAGTAACAGAAATCAAGCAGTCATCATTACATGGTTTGCGGATAGTAGCAGAATTCGAATTAATTACAGTACGCTTATAGCTAATAATAGAATCAACACGATTCGTTTTATTCAACTCAAACATAATATTCCTAGGGTGATCTTCTACTCTCTTCCAATACACATTCTTAGCTTGCGAGGTCCTATCTTGCTTGGTATTGCCTGGAGGCTTTGACCCGCTTGCTTTTATGTCACTGATTACTCCTGTAGAGGGAATTATGGGAACATTAGTTGGTTGATCTACTTTTTGCATTCCTGAACTAGACGTCCAGGGATCTGAACTACTTGAAGGCACATTAGAATTCACTTTCTTAATACTGGGCATAGAATGGTTTGTATGATTGGCGCTAGGCATAGAACAAGGCATCACAGCTTTACCTTTCGCACCTAAGGATTTAGGACATGTTGCTATTAAACATTCTAGCAGCTCCTGAGATCGTTTGGCCTGAATGCAAGCAAACCTAATTTCTCTATCAAGAGGCTTATTTATGAAATCCTCTTCCACAATCTCACAATGACACGATCATGGGAAACTTTTAATGCAATAGATAATTCATGAAATCGAGAAGCAGTAATAGAGTGCTTAGTAACAGTATAAAACACATCTTAAGCAACACAACTCGAGATCAAATTCTCATTTAAGATATGCAAGTTCTTCCTTTCAACTTCATTATATTTGAGTTCCTGTTCATAATCATTGACCTCAACTATCATTGCATCAAATTCCTTTTCCATTTCTTTAATATCAAATTTTATCCCTTTTTGAAGACTCTCAAATTGACCTTTTAATTGTTTAAAGAAAGGCATGACCTCAGTTAGATAACATTCTTTAGTTTGCTCAAAACCCCTTTCCCCCTCAGTTATCCCTGTAGGTGTGATTCTCTTCTTACACGTTTTCTCAAAATCAACAAACAGCTGATAAACAACATACAGGCTGATTAAGGTCTTGCTATTAGTGGCAATAGATCTAGGAACTAAATGCATTGGTGTATTAGGAGGATACACAGTTGCTTGAGGCAATTTCCTACTAGGGGGATTCTTTTCAACAAGATTTTCAGCTTTTTGCATATCCATATCCTTTTTCAAGAACACTTGTTCAGGGGTTAATAGAGTCTGAGGCTTAAACTTGTTTAATGATATCCAATTTTTCTTAGTGTAATCATGGGGTTTTGTAGGATATAGGATTTCACAAACACATTAAACCATAATCACAAGTGGCGTTCAAGATGTTTTAGAGAGAGAAAGTTCTAGAGAGAGAAAGGGAAGAGAGTTGAGAACTATGTGAAACAAAGAAAAATGGTATCGAAGCTCCAACCCTCTACCTTGGGAGGTAGAGGGTATTTATAGTGTCTTACAAATAAACGCCACCTTCGGGCTGTGGATCAGGCATACAGTGGGTAAAGACCCGTCCGTCCTCCACGGTGTTACTTAACAAACTACTTACTAAGATAACACGACTATGACTACGAGCTTTCTATCGAATACATATACTTGAGGTGACTGACTCTTTAACGACTGAATTTTCTAATTCCTAACAATCTCCCCTAAAGGGAGGTCACCTCAATTTACAATGAATACAAACAGATATTACATTAGATTGTTCTAGGATTCTTGATTAAGTTCTTTGCTCAGTAGCTCGTAGTCTTTGATTCTTCATGTTCCGCATGTTTGGATAATTTCAAGTGGAGGTCTTTAACTGATCCACGTGATGATAAGTTTTGAGCCAGCATTGAGATCATCAGCTAATCATAAATCTCTCACTCATCCATTGTTGTGTTGGTATTCAGTGATGTTGTGACATTTGGACCGACATGCTCACATTCTTGATCATGATATATTCTCATCAGAGTAGCGGAAGCTTTTACTGATTCATGATATTTGCAGCAGCATAGCAGAAGCATGGAGTGAAAGTATCAGAGTTGTTGAAGCACTTATCATGATTTCTTTAGAGATGAATGTGTAGTGTGAGCATGCGGCTATGGATTGACCGCTTCATTCAGATCAGTTGCAAATGTCGGGTGTACCTGCATACAACAGTTAGCAATAAAGTGCACGAAAGTGTCTTTGATCACTTTTGTTGAATTGAGGTACATGGCCCACGGTTCCCCGTTGATCAGTACAAGTACTGCCTGTGATCAGGTATAATTCCGAAGAATTTCCTTGACAGGGTTTCGCAGCTGCTCTAGTTGTTCTCAAACCGGAACGTCTCAAAGAAGACAACACGGAGTGAGTGAACCAGCGAATTGAGATTCACTGATTGATGAAAAGAGATTTGAAGAACAATCGTGTACCGCTCAATAGAAATTGTTTTTGCAATACAACAAAGGTTTTAATGAAAATCAATTATCAATCATAAACACCTTTTATTTTGAAATATTATTACACAGTCGATGTGCTAACGTAAAGAGTTTTTAAGCACAATGACCGGTTTTTCAAAGGTATCCGTCAATCCATAACATGAACCAGGATTGATTCAAAAGATTGAATCGCCCCATTGTTTCTGTTCAGTTGTCACATGGTTGATCTATTGGATAGATCTCACATGCCACCCACCAGGAGCTTGTTTGATGTTGGCTCCAGAAGGCTTTCCATCTTCATTGTGAATATTTTTGCATATCACTCAGATGTTCTGGCAATACCACAAGGATAATGCGTAGGACTCATAAGATATAATCTATCTTTCCACATTATGTGAAACAGAGAGTCTTCATTGACAGTGTCCTAATGAGATTTATTTGATGATCTCGTGGCTCTAGACTCAATTGTGCATATATTGGTTCCTATGCCGGAGACTAGGGAGAGGGTCTCCTTCTTCAATATCAACAATCTCTAAGATAAAGTCGATAGATAGTGTCGGTTCCCCGTGAGAATGAAACAAGCCCTTTTAAGAGGAACTTGAGTGGTTTGGGAAGTTGAAGTGCAGTGCGTCACTGGGTCCATGACGTCTTGTCTTCAGTACCGATGTTACCTTGGTAACCACCAGTAGCATATGAATTGAACCTTGTTTCTGCCCTAAGGTTGAATAAATGGAGGGCTATTTCTTTTCACCCTTTTTCACATTTAATTCTTTTTCATTCTTCAACCCCGTCAGTACTTACCGAGACTTCATAACTAGAACCTTGTTGGGTTTATTCCAGTACTAGCTCAGTTTCAGTTCGCACTCTTCCCATATCTCATTTTTCTCCTTTTTTTCATCATACCTAAGGACTTCTACACTAACTAGTGGATTGTCCCTGGGTAGATCCCTCCGGTTCTGGTTGATCATGGGAGCAAATATATAACCTTATCATCCTTATACCACCGTACATAAAGTAAATTTGGTCGGTCTATTTGGTATTGTTCATCTGTAATTGGAACCAACTGAAAATCATTTGAAAATCAATCCAAATACTTGTGATATATTATCAAAGCATTTTGTACATGAATTGTTTTTGTTATTTTTAGAAAAAGAGCTCCCCCTCAACATGTGCCTCATGTATTTGAAATCGTTTTAGCACACGGAGGCAAGAGGAACAATTAACTTCTTTGATTACCATTTTCTAAAAGATACCAACATCACTTCCCTGATTAAATCAAGTACATAAAGCATATTGGGGAAGGATGAGGTTTTCAAAAGTTTGCTCCCCCTCAATATGTGCCTCGAGGTTTGAAAGAGTTTTGCACATACTAGAGGAAACCTGCAATTAGAGACAAATCAATCACATTTCAATTCTTTGTGGTTTAAAAATATGCCCCCCCTTCAACATGTGCATGGAATTCTTGAAATCGCTTGGCACATGTGGGGAGGAAAGCTCTTTAAACACTTATAAAACCAATTTTCAAGTTATCAGTTTAAATCCAATTTAAATCACAAATTCTCTCCCGATCACACTTTCCAAATCCTTTGAGAGCTGTGATCTCTATTGATTTAAATAAAATTTTGAGAGCTTTTTGAGGAGAATAGTGACTTGCTTTTGAAAAGAACATTTTAACTGATAAGGATCAGATTTTCAGACTTTAAACTCCATTGTTTAAACTTGCAAGAGTATCTTTTGAAAACATAAAATCATGCAAAGTTTATGAATCAAATGTATAAGACATTGTTCTTTTTTGATTTACCAAGAATAACCTTGCTCATTTACGTGCCAATTGTTTGAAAAATAACCTTTCAAAATAACCTCTTTAATTCGATTGAAATAATTCTCCCCCTCAATCAATGACACAAGTAGTTGATTGAGAGATAGAGGTTTTGACAGATGATGAGCACAGTTGATTAACAAGAATAATAGAGTAAGAGGTATTTTCAAAGCAATTTGGTTTTCATTAGATGGCAAATATTTTTCAAAAGAATCATTAGACGAAAAAATATTTGGAAAGATAAACATTTGTCTTTTAGATGACAAACATTTGTTTTAAGAATCAGAGCATGATATTTGAAAAATAAGATAAAGCATGGCTCTGTTCTTTACTTTATAAAACGGGTTACTGCCTGAAATAACAGTAAACCACCATTTTTCTCCGTCTCATTTTTTTTTAAACAAACTTATGTACATTCGAAGAACATCTAAAGACCCGTGACATTCTGTGAATGTCAACACAAAGTCCGTAGATGATATCGAATAAGGAAAAATATGAAAAAATAACAATATTTTTGGAATTTTTCAAGATTTTCTAATTTTTATGGATTTTTGAGAATTTTATATTTTTATATTTTCTTTTGTGGGTTTTGAAATTTTGTATTTTGCTTTTTGAATAAATGTATACAAGATATGAATGAAGAAAGACCTTTACTCCTCGTCTTCCTCTTGAAGACGTTTGAGTGTTTTCGGTTGAAGACTCTTTAGACCAAGTCGTGGGAGGATAAACTCAAAACGTTCTCTAGGAAGAGCTTTGGTGAAGATGTCTGCTAACTGGTATTCAGTCCTCACAAAATAAAGTTCCACCACCTCGTTTTCTATTTGCTCCCTGATGAAATGATGTCGAATGTCGATATGCTTTGCTCTTGAGTGTTGTACGTTGTTGCATGAGAGAGAAATAGCACTTTTATTATCACAATACAGAGGGATTTTGTTGAATTCAAAGCCATAGTCAGATAATTGGGATCTCATCCATAGGATTTGAGCACAACAAGATGAAATGGCTATGTATTCAGCCTCTGTAGAGGAAATAGACGTACTTATTTGCTTCTTTGAAGACCAGCTCACAAGCTTATCACCTAAAAACTGAGCACCTCTAGACGTACTTCGACGTGTATCTTGACATCCTGCACAATCAGCATCTACATAGGCTGTTAGTGACATACCGGTGTCTTTCGGGTACCAAAGTCCCATTTTGATGGTCCCTTGGAGATACCGAAAGACCCGTTTAACCGCTTCAAGGTGCTTTTTGGTAGGCTTAGCCTGATATCTAGCACACATGCAAACAACGAACAGAATGTCTGGTCTACTGGCTGTGAGGTACATCAGGGATCCAATCATACTACGATATTTCGTTTGGTCTACCATGATCCCTGAGTGGTCCTCATCCAGTTTAGTACGCTCTATCATGGGAGTGTCAATAGGGTCACTAGAATCAAATCCAAATTTCTTTAAAATCTCATTTGCATATTTAGATTGATTTATAAAAATGCCTCCGGGACTTTGTGAAATTTGTAATCCCAAGAAAAATGACATTTGTCCCATCATTGACATTTGAAATTTGGAACCCATTTTATTTGAAAAACGATCACATTCATTGGGGTCAGTTGAGGCAAAAATAATATCATCAACATATATTTGAACGTGAATTAAATGTTTGCCTGAATTTCTGGTGAACAATGTCGGATCAACTGCTCCTTTGCTGAATCCAGTAGATAGAAGAAACTTTGATAGCGTATCATACCATGCCCTTGGAGCTTGCTTTAACCCATAAAGAGCCTTCTTCAAACGATAGACGTGAGTAGGATGTTCTGGATTCACAAAGCCTTCAGGTTGGCTGACGTATACGACTTCTTTAAGATCTCCGTTAAGAAACGCCGTCTTTACATCCATCTGATAAACTACCATGTTCTTACTTGCAGCATTAGCCAAGAAAATTCTGATTGCCTCGATACGAGCAACTAGAGCAGATGATTCTTCAAAGTCAATACCCTCCTCTTGACGGTATCCTTTTGCAACCAATCGAGCCTTGTTCTTCAAAACATCACCATGCTCATCAAGCTTTACTTTGAAGATCCACTCTAGAGCAATGATCATGGCACAATCAGGAGTATGTACTAATTCCCATACATCTAGTCGATCAAACTCATGAATTTCTTCTTGCATGGCATTGAACCAGCTGTCTTCATTCATGGCAGTTTTCACGTCTTTTGGTTCGATCTTAGAGAGTACGGAGTTGAAGAAGAACCATAAGGCATCGGTTGCAAGTTGTTTCCGTATGGATACTGGACGAGAGAGGTTTCCAATGATGTTGTCCAATGGATGATCATGTGTCCATTTTCTAAGATGTTCATGTGGTTGTTGTTGAGGAACTGAAGTAGCAGAGTCTATATCTCTTGATGACGATGGTTCTGATGATGATTCAGGAGCAAATAGGTTTTCAAACGGTTCATCTTCTGGAGGAGCAAAAGGGTTTTCATCATCTGTAACAGCAGCAACATTTCCATTGTATACACTCGATGATTGATGATTTGTTGATGAGACAGAGTGATCAGCAGCAAGCGCTTCTTGACTTAATGACATTGATACTGAAGGGTTAACTTGATTGACAGGGATAGAGGCAGCCTCTGTTGATGGAACTGACATATCATTAGCACTTGGCTCATAGTGTTCATCAAACATTGGATCAAATAATTTCTTCAAATCATCTTCTGAAGGAGGTACATAAGGAGTTGCTGGTGAGGAGTCGTAAACAAGAGTAACTGATGGGACTACTTGATGATGCGGGTCCAGAACTGGGTTGTCCTAGAGCCATTCGACTGGTCAGCTCATCAAACGTAACATGAATTGTTTCCATAATATTTCGGGTTTTTTGTTGTAAATTCGGTATCCCTTTTTGTTTGGTGCATATCCTACAAAAACTCCAATGTCCGCTTTAGCTTTAAGTTTGCCTAAGTCTTGGCCCTCATTAGTTGGATAACACAATGCACCAAACACACAAAGGAATGAGAGATTAGGTTTTCTATTGTGGACAAGTTCATATGGAGTTTTTCCATGAGCAGTGTGAATTAGGGATCGATTTTGACTGTAGCATGCAGTGGCAATGGCTTCAGCCCAGAGAAACATTAGAACCTTTGAGTAAATTAGCATTGTTCTTGCGGCTTCCACAAGAGTTTGATTTCGTCTTTCAACTACACCGTTCTGTTGAGGAGTTCGTGGAACACTTCTTTGATGACTAATTCCAACACTTTCATAAAACTCACTAAGTTGTTTATTAACAAACTCAGTTCCATTGTATGTTCGTATGATTCTGACAGTTTTGTTAAGTCGAACCTGCAGCTGTTTGATAAGTTTGATGATGATATCTGGAGTTTCATCCTTTGTCCTTAAGAACTTAACCCAGGTGAATCGAGAGTAATCATCAACCACAACTAACACATATTTCTTCCCAAAGATATTCTGCACTCTCATGGGTCCACATAAATCCATGTGAATTGTATGAAGAACTTCTGTAACTGAGTTTGTAGGTTTGGGTTTGTGGGCATACTTCATGCTTTTTCCCAATTGGCATGCTGAACAAAGATGATCCTTTTCATACTTTAGTCTAGGTAAACCTACAACTAAGTCTTTTCTGGAAAGATTGTTTATGGTACCAAAGTTCAAGTGATTGAGACGACGGTGCCATGGCCATGACTTAGTTTTGGACGCCTTTGACAGTAAGCAGATGGGTGAAGATTTCATCATATCTTCGATAGAGATGGTGTATAGGTTTGAACCAAGAGTTCCTTTGAGAAGTTCCACACCGTCAAGTTCTCTAACAAAGCAAGTATGTTTCCTGAAGGCCACTTCTAAATGAGTCACAAAATTGTCCGACAGAAAATAGATTATGTCCAAGACCTTCAACATAATATACCCTGGAAATCACACTGTTTCCAACCACATAATCTCCATAACCCATAATAGCACCAAAATGATCGTTTCCGAATCTCACAGTTCCAATGAATTTACTCACGAAGTTCATGAGCCGTGACCGGTCTCCAGTCATATGCTTGGAACAGCCTAAGTCCAGGTACCACAGAACGATTTGAACGATCTGCAGTTGAACACAGACAAGAATGGATAACTGGATAGTTGGGATCCCCATGCAAGAATGGGTTCCATTTGGTTAGTGACAGTGATTGGAACACCCACATCAGAAGTAGAAGCAATGGAATCATCAGAAATAAATGCAGTGCTAGTGTCTATATTTGACCTATTCAAAGTGTGTTCACTTCTTAAGGGAATAGTTCTACCAGTAGGCATCCATTTTCTAGTGGGCATTGACTTAGCAAATTTAGGGCACAACACATTAGTGTTCACTTTCTTAAAACTGGGCATAGAATGGTTTATATGCTTGGCACTAGGCATAGAACAAGGCATCACAACTTTTCTTTTTGCACCTAAGGATTTAGGACATGTTGCTATTAAACATTCTAGCAGTTCTTGAGATTGTTTGGCTTGAATGCACGCAAACCTAATTTCACTGTCAAGAGGCTTATTTATAAAATCCTCTTCCACAATCTCACGGAGACATTCTAGACTATCCTTAAGGTGAGAACAATAGTTGTGAAACACATGTTCATTATTCCTAAGATGAGGAGGAATGTATTTAACAGTCACAGTATATTTGCAGTCTGAGGATGACTTTGATGCAACATTCTCATTAAAAACAAGTGGCAGTTTCCCTTTTTCCTGACTCCTCAGATTCTCAATTTCCTTTTGTAAAGACATTATTTTTTCGTTGTTTTTGTCAAGAGTGATTTTCATTGAATCATATAACTTTTAAAAGTGTCGTTTAACTTTTTCATTTTCTTCTAGAAAACTCTCATTTTCTTTTTGTAAAGCATTAACTAAGTTTTGAAGATGAAAAGTTTGAGAATATTGAGAATCTAAAGGAGGAGGCATTTGGGAGCCAGTCACATTGTTCTTTTCACCCTTTAATTGAGAGATTTGGGCTTTCAATTTTCTGATCGTGTTACAATGAGCTTGAATCTGTTCGTCACGTTTGTCTATCTGAAAAACTGCATCAACCTCTGGAACATCTGAGGATGTCTTGATATTTGAGGTTTTGACATTTTCTTTAAGATGTTGATATTTTAGTTGTAAATCAAAATGTTCAACTTCTAGTTTAGAAAGATGTTTTATCAAATTATCGTGATCATCCTGATCAATTTTCTCACTTAGTTCTGAGTTTTTGTTTTCAAGCTCAATGAAACGATCATGGGAAACTTTCAATGCAATAGATAATTCATGAAATCGAGAAGCAGTAATAGAGTGCTTAGTAACAGTATAAAACACATCTTGAGCAACACAACTCGAAATCAAATTCTCATTTAAAATATGCAAGTTCTTTCTTTCAACTTCATTGTATTTGAGTTCCTGTTCATAGTCATTGACCTCAACTATCATTGCATCAAATTCCTTTTCCATTTCTTTAATATCAGAATTAATTCCTTTTTGAAGACTCTCAAATTGACCTTTTAATTGTTTAAAGAAATGCCTGACCTCAGTTAAATAACATTCTTTAGTTTGCTCAAAACCCCTTTCCCCCTCAGTTATTCCTGTAGGCGTGATTCTCTTCTTACATGTTTTCTCAAAATCAACAAACAACTGATAAACAACATAGATGCTGATTAAGGTCTTGCTATTAGTGGCAATAGATCTACGAACTAGTCGCATTGGTGTATTTGGAGGATACACAGTAGCTGCAGGCATATTCCTAAGGGGAGTGTTTGTTTCAACAAGTACATTAACTTTTAGCTTATCCATATCTTTCTTCCAAAAGATCTGTTCTGGGGTTAATTGAGTTTGAGGCTTAAACATGTTCAAGGATATCCAAATTTCCTTAGTGTAATCATGGAGTTTGATTGTTATGTTATTCTCTATACACGCAGGATCGTTAAGATTCTTATTCATTTTCTCCCTAGATGCATCATCTAATTTTCTATCTTCCTCAGTGCATTCAATGCAACTAGGTTTCTGTCTAGGTTTAAGAATCTCATTGCCATCATAGATTATATTTTGAGCAGCTTTTGCTATCTTACCATACTCAGGGTTGGATTCCTTTATAATGGGGGTACTATACTTATCGCTGAGAACTCTATGCTTAGTGATCATGTGAGCAGTCTGAATGGTGTTCCCTTGTACGTACAACTTGTTTTCAAGCTTGTTTTTCAAAGTTTTTAGATTGGAAAAATCATTCAAAAGTTTTGATTCCTTAGCATTGAATTCTTGCTTAAGCATCTTAACATTTTCTTTAAGTTCTTGTTTTTGCTTAGCAGTTTTAGAAAGCTTTTCTTGTAAGGAGCTTAACTCTTGTTTTAATACTTCTTCTCTAAAATTACTTTTTCTAATGATTGTACGCATTTGGTCATCCATTTCCTGCTCACGGGTGGTTAACTCAAACTTAGCACGCTGTTCATAAATAGCAACTTGTTCTTTATAGGCATTTAGTTTAGAAATAACAGAATCCTCAGGGGCACATGCGGTGTATTCATCAAAAATATAGTCATCATTGACTGCCGAAGATGCATCACTTGGTACAGTCTCGCTTTCACTTTGTTTCATATATTGATCATATAGGACAACATTTATATTACCCATATTTTCAATATCTGACTCAAAAGTTTCAGTTTATTGTACTTTGTCATGTATCTTTTGCTCATCAACATCATCGTATAGTTTTAATACCTCTGAGATGATTGATTCTTTGGATGGACCAGCTTGCTATGGTGAGGGGACCTTTGGAGAGACCATTGGAGAAATGCTAGCCATGAAAATAGTCTGTGCAGTAGGTTCATCATCAACGTCATAGTCGTATGCGTCACAGTCGGCGACTTGAAAGGCATTCTGATGATTATGACCTATCTCCTGAATTGGTTGCTCATCCACATTTGCATCATATGTCTTTGCATTGCCCTCAGCAAGAAACAACAACTCCTCTTCATCCAATACAGCTCCATTATCATGAGCTTGCACAAGTAACATCTTGTCTTTGAAGTACTCTGCATTTAGAGGGCGTTTTGGAGAAGTGCAGTTCCTTACTATGTGTCCATCACCACCACAGTTGTAGCACTTAATTGGCTTAGCTTGACCCTGATTTGGATTCCTTCGATGATTCTGATTTGCCACATATCCTCTACCAACTCCACCTCTTCCATGTTCATACTGCCTTTCTTGAACTGGTTGCACCATAACCTTCCCATCTCTGACAGTAGCTTGATTGTGTGGGTTGGATGCTGTTCTGAGGTTATTGTTGGTTTGTGGGAGAGAGTTCATGTTTTGACTAACTATGAGAGACAGTTGATTGATGAGGTTTTCCATGAATGTGTTTGGGTCAGGAGGCTTGTATGCTGGATCAGGGATGAGCTTGTGATTACCATTACCCATGGGTATGACTTGAGAAGCTTTGGTGGTAATTCCAACATTTGTGTAAAAAGCTGTTGAATCATTTGATGAGCTTGTTTCTCCCTGGTTGGTGTTGAACTGATCAAGAATCCTTTTTTCAAACATGGCATGTCTCTCATTCTGAAGAAGGAAGGCATACAGCTGCTCATAGTTTGTATTCTTCAATCCTTTGGTTAGCTTCACAGAGGTGACAAACTTGTGCCATTCGGGATTCATGTTGTTCACAAGCTTTGATTTCAGCTGAATGTTTGGCATGGTCATTTTGATATTCCTCATATCATTCACAAGCTTATGGAATCTCACGTAGTATTCATAGACACTCTCATCTGGTTTCATTTTGAAGTGCTCAAACTCATCATACAGTTGTGATTCTCTGTCTTCCTTGGTTAATTCAGAACCTGAGAGAAGCATCTTGACATTATCCCAAACTGCCTTGGCTTCAGTGTTGTGATTGATAAGCTTGTAGATATCTTTTGGAAGACCCTGAAGTATAAAGTTAGAAGCCCTGATATCAGCATCGGATCTCTTTTTCTCCTTATCTCTTTGGTATGTCTATTCCATATATCATTGTTCCATCTGCAGCTATATCAATTAAGTCTCTTGTAGTCTCAATCTGATAAGGTCCTTCATCAATGGATTTGAGAATGTTGACCCCATTTTCCTTTCCAAGACAGTACAATCTGATTCATTGAGCCCAAGAGTCGTAGTCAGTTCTGTCAAGCATAGGTGGATGAGTATCTGAACCAGCTGCTTGAACATCCTCAGCAACAATGGAGATAATTGTAGCTACGTTGGTAGACATGTTAACAGATTACACGGGATTTTATAACTCTATGATTAAACTGGGAAATAGATTCTTTCACGGGATTTTACTAAATCAAGAGAAAACCGTATTGCAAACAAAAATTCAACCAAGTCGCTAAGAATTCTTGAACCAAGTCGCTAAGTAGCAACTCGATAAGATCTCAATTTCCTGTGAACCAAGTCGCTAAGACCCAAGTCGCTGGACACAAGTCGCTAAAGCACCAACTCGCTACATAGTCAAGTCGCTAAAGAGCAACTCGCTAAGGTCCAAGTCGCTAACACCAAGTCGCTAAGAATGTTAAGTACAAGTCGCTAACAAAATTGAAAGCAAGTCGCTAACTTCACCAAGTCGCTAGCCGTAGTGGAGAATCCACTAAGTTGTACTGTTTGTCGGCTTGTCTCACTAGACAAGTCGCTAGGATCAAATCGCTAACAATTTACACTACAACTCGCTACCTTTTACTGAAGCAAGTCGCTACGATGAAAAACACTACGAGAACCAAGTCGCTAGAAAGAAAAACTTCAAAAACACACTTTTCAATCCAAAACAAGCTCAACCACAGTGATTCAAGCTTACCAAATTAAAACCTAATCACTTACAATGATTCTAAACACAAAAGTACACCCAAAATTCAAACTTTAACACTAGAAATGATCCAAATGATGCAAAAACCACTAAACTTTTTCAAACTCAAAAAACCATCTAAAACCACTAGAAATCCAAGGATATGTAAGAGAGATGATCAAACCATGGCTCTTGATACCAATTGTAGGATATAGGATTTCACAAACACATTAAACCATAATCACAAGTGGTGTTCAAGATGTTTTATAGAGAGAAAGTTCTAGAGAGAGAAAGGGAAGAGAGTTGGGAACTATGTGAAACAAAGAAAATGGTATTGAAGCTCCAACCCTCTACCTTGGGAGGTAGAGGGTATTTATAGTGTCTTACAAATAAACGCCACCTTCGGGCTTTGGATCAGGCATACAGTGGGTAAAGACCCGTCCGTCCTCCACGGTGTTACTTAATAAACTACTTACTAACATAACACGACTACGACTACGAGCTTTCTATCGAATACATATACTTGAGGTGACCGACTCTTTAACGACTGAATTTTCTAATTCCTAACAGGTTTGATCATTATATTATTCATTTTACACTCAGGATCTTCTAGCTTCTTATTCATTTTCTCCCTAGTGACTTCATCTGATTTCTTATCTTCCTCAGTGCACTCAGCGCAACTAGGTTTCTGTCTAGGCTTAAGGATTTCATTACCATCATAAAGTACCTTATGAGCAGCTCTAGCCTTTTTAACAACCTCAGGATTAGGTTCCGCAACAAGGGGAATGATATGTTTATCGCTTAATACTATATGCTTAGTGATCAAGTGAGCAGTCTGAATGGTATTCCCTTGTACGTACAACTTATTTTCAAGCTTGTTTTTCAAAGTTTTTAGATTGGAAAAATCATTCAAAAGTTTTGATTCCTTAGCATTGAATTCTTGCTTAAGCATTTTAACATTTTCTTGAAGTTCTTGTTTCTGCTTAGCAGTTTTAGAAAGTTTTTCTTGTAAGAAGTTTAACTCTTGTTTTAAGACTTCTTCTCTAAAATTACTTTTTCTAATAATTGTACGCATTTGGTCATCCATTTCCTGCTCAAGGGTGGTTAACTCAAACTTAGCACGTTGTTCATAAATAGCAACTTGTTCTTTATAGGCATTCAGTTCAGAGGTAACAGAATCATCAGGGGCACATGCAGTGTATTCATAAAAAACATAGTCATCATTGACTGCAGAAGATGCATTACTTGGTACAATCTCACTTACACTTTGCTTCACATATTGATCATATGGGACAATGTTACTATTACCCTCATCATCAATATCTGATTCATAAGTTTGAAGAGACTATACTTTATTATGCATCTTTTGCTTATCAACTTCATCATATAGTTTTAATACCTCTGAAATGATTGAATCTTTGGATGGGCCAGCCTGTTGTAGTGAAGAGACCTTTGGAGAGACCATAGGTGAGATGCTAGCCATGAAGATTTTTTGGGCAATAGGTTCATCATCGACATTAGAGTCAAATGCATCACAGTCAGCTACTTGAAAGGCATTTTGATGATTATGACCTATCTCCTGAATTGGCTGTTCATCAACATCAGCATCATAGGTTCTGGCATTTCCCTCAGCAAGAAACAACAACTCCTCTTCATCCAAAGCTGCTCCATTATCCTGAGCTTGCACAAGAAACATCTTGTCTATGAAGTATTCTGCATTCTGTGGACGTTTTGGAGATGTGCAGTTCCTGGCAATATGTCCCTCACCACCACAGTTGTAGCATTTGACTGGCTTTGCTTGTCCTTGATTTGGATTCCTTCCACGATTCTGATTTGCTACATATCCTCTACCAACTCCACCTCTTCCCTGTTCATATTGCCTTTCTTGAACAGGTTGCACCATAATCTTCCCATCTCTGACAGTAGCTTGATTGTGTGGATTGGATGCTGTTATGAGGTTATTGTTGGTGTATGGGAGGGAGTTCATGTTTTAACTAACCATGAGAGACAGTTGATTGATGAAGTTTTCCATGAGTGTGTTTGAGTCGGGAGGCTTATATGCTGGATCAGGGATGAGCTTGTAATTACCATTACCCATGGGTATGACTTGAGAAGCTTTGGTGGTAATTCCAACATTGGTGTAAAAAGTTGTAGAGTCATTTGACGAACTAGTTTCTCCCTGCTTAGATTTGAACTGTTCAAGAATCCTTCATTCAAACATAGCATGTCTCTCATTCTGAAGAAGAAAGGCATACAGTTGCTCATAGTTGGTGTTCTTCAATCCTTTAGTTAGCTTCACAGAGGTGACAAACTTGTGCCATTCGGGATTCATGTTGTTCACAAACTTTGAGTTTAGCTGGTTTCATAGATACTCTCTTCTGGTTACATCTTGAAGTGCTCAAATTCATCATACAGCTGTGATTCTCTGTCTTCCTTAGTTAATTCAGAACCTGAGAGAAGCATCTTGACATTATCCCAAACATCCTTGGCTTCAGTGTTGTGATTGATAAGCTTGTAGATATCTTTTGGAAGACCTTGAAGTATAATGTTTGAAGCCCTGATATCAGCATCGAATCTCTTTTTCTCCTTATCACTGAGCTCATCATACGTCTTTGGTCTGTCCAATCCAAAGATCATGGTTCCATCTGCAGCAGTATCAATTATGTCTCTTGTAGTCTCAATCTGATAAGGTCCTTCATCGATTGACTTGAGAATGTTGACCCCATTTTCCTTTCCAAGATAGTACAATCTGATTCGTTGAGCCCAAGAGTCGTAGTCATTTCTGTCAAGCATGGGTGGACGAGTATCTGAACCGGCTGCTTGAACATCCTCAGCAACAGTGGATATGATTGTAGGTAAGTTGGTAGACATATTTACAGATTACACGGGATTTTATAACTCAATGATTAAACCGGGAAATAGATTCTTTCACGGGATTTTACTAAATCAAGAGAAAACCGTATTACAAACAAAAGATCAACCAAGTCGATAAGAATCCTTGAACCAATTCGCTAAGCACCAAGTCGCTAAGTAGCAACTCGCTAGACTTCAAGTTGCTATGAATCAAGTCGCTAAGCCCAAGTCGCTAAGACCCAAGTCGCTGGACACAAGTCGCTATAATACCAAATCGCTAAACAGTCAAGTTTCTAAAGAACAACTCGCTAAGATCCAAGTTGCTAATATCAAGTCGCTGAGAATACAAAGTACAAGTCTCTAACAAAATTGAAAGCAAGTCGCTAACCTAACCAAGTCGCTAGCCGTAGTGGAGAATCCACTAACTTGTACTGTTTGTCGGCTTGTCTCAATAGACAAGTCGCTAGGCTCAAGTCGCTAACAATTAACACTACAACTCGCTAACAATTACTGAAGCAAGTCGCTATGAAGAAAAACACTACGAGAGTCAAGTCGCTAGCAAGAAAAACTTCAAAAACACACTTTTCAATCCAAAACAAGCCCAACCACAGTGATTCAAGCTTTCCAAATCAAAACCCAAGCACTTACAATGATTCTAAACACAAAAGTACACCCAAAATTCAATCTTTAACACAAGAAATGATCCAAATGATACAAAAACCACTAAATTTTTTCAAACTCAAAAACCATCTAAAACCACTAGAAATCCAAGGATATGTGAGAGAGATGATCAAACCATGGCTCTTGATACCATTTGTAACATATTGGATTTCACAAACACATCATATCATAATCACAAGTAGGCGTTTAATATTAGGTTTTAGAGAGAGAAAGAGTTAGAGGTTTGGGAACTTAGTGACAGAAAATGAAAGTATTATTATGAGCTCCATCTCTCTACCTTGGGAGGTAGAGAGTATTTATAGTCTTACACAAATCGCCACCTACGGGCTGTGGATCAGGCATACAGTGGGTAAAGACCCGTCCGTCCTCCACGGTGTTACTTAACTAAATACTATGTTAATACAAATAAGCCGTAAAAACGTTTATTTATATTTTACGATCTTCTAATGTTTTGTCGATAACAAAAGTAAAATCATATTAACGAAACAAATAAAATACGTAAATGGTTTGAACTAATAGTTTTCTAACATATTCACATTTTCACATAAAACACTAAAACAAGTATAAGTGATTTTATGATCTAGATATATACGTACAACAACTAGTGTTTACATATTGGCTTAACAAGTATAAGTGATTTTATAATCTAGATATATATGTACAACAACTAGTGTTTACATATTGAGTTAACACATACTTAAGCTAAGTATACTAAAATGGGTAAAAACAAGTATATACTAAAATGGGTAAAAAAACAAGTATATACTAAATAGATAAAAACTAGCAAATGGTTTTGACCCATAACCCATGGTTTTATATATACCACTTATACAAGTTCAATGTATCCTTAAGGTACATTGTATCTAGAAAGAAAACCATGGATCAACCCATAACCCATGACCCATAACCAAAAATACCCATGGGTAAAGAGGAGCGTTCCACGGATCCCTAGCTTTGTGCTAGCCGGATCCCAAGTGGAAGGGATCCGTGGGAACAGTGAGGAAATTTGCCTATAAATAGTGAGCCATTTCTTCATTATTATTCACCCCTTTCAATCCTCTTTCTAACACACTTTCTCCCCTGAGTTAGATCTCACTAACCTTAGATCCAAGAGATCTATGTTTGTAGTTTTGTTTTTGTGTGATCTTTTAGGTTCCTCTTAAAGGCAAGATCACCACCTTTGAAGTCAAGCAAGCTCAAGTCCATGAGTTGCTATGCTTCCTCATCATCAAGGCTACTGAAGTCCTCTTCTTGATGATTCTTTTCTTTCTTCAAAGAAGTGTAGTGTTGAAGACATTAGTAAAAGATGTCTCAAGTGTCAAGACGAAGATATTAGTGAAGGGTATCTATCGTCCATAGGATAAGCACTTGTGGTAGGTGCTTAGAAGTCAAAGACAAAGAAGCATTAGTGAAAGGTGCTTAAAAGTCAATACAAGGAAGCACTAGTGAAAGGTGCTTAGAAGTGAAGACACAAGACATTAGTGAAAGGTGTCTTGTAGATCTAGTCAAAGGCATTAGTGAAAGGTGCCTTAGATGTACAATCGATATGGTGTGTTTCGATGTACAAGATAGACTAGTATAGGATCCAAGGATATTGATATCCTTGATGATGTTGTAAAGGAGTAGATCTCCTTTGGGATTAGTCGTTGGTGTAGTGTGGTAGTAGTTCCTCCATTGCAATGGAACTAGGTGCTTAGCCTAGTACCTAATAAAGGGTAGGCGACGTTGTGAAGGTGTAGTTCACCTAAGGTGTGAAAGAACTAGGTACTTAGCCTAGTACCTTATAAAGGGTAGGCGACGTTGTGTAGGAGTGGTTCACCTTGGTGTGAAAGAACCCGGTGGTTAGCTTAGTACCAGAAAAAGAGTAGGCGACGTTGTGAAGGCTTCTCCGCCATAAGGAGCTTGGTGTAGTGATTACGAACTCTCGAGTAGGTGACTCGGGGAGTGGAGTAGGGCAAGGAAGGTGACCTTGTAGCCGAACCACTATAAATACTTGCGTTGTGGTTTTGTGCTTCTTACTCTTTTCTTTCATTACATATCTTCTATATGCTTGCTTATCAACATCCAACACACACAACCAAATAGATTGATATAAGTCAATCTAAATAGATTAAAAGGAAGTTTTAATTGGTAAAACTATTCAACCCCCCCCCCCCCTTCTAGTTTTCCACAATTGGCATCAGAGCTTCGTTACCAAG
The DNA here is from genome assembly GCA_019973895.1 of Chrysanthemum seticuspe. Classification (NCBI taxonomy): domain Eukaryota; kingdom Viridiplantae; phylum Streptophyta; class Magnoliopsida; order Asterales; family Asteraceae; genus Chrysanthemum; species Chrysanthemum seticuspe. The sequence continues at coordinate 239,762,999 of BPTQ01000002.1, read as the reverse complement.
TTTCTTGAAGTATATTGTACTTTAAAAACTTGATACGATCCATAGTTAATTGAAAACTACAAACATCATGTTTTTCAAAAACGATATGTTTGGATGTTGATTTGATAACAACAATTTTTTTTCTTTTTCTTTTCACTTAAATTGCACTAATCTTCTTTGTGATGTTGATTAGTCAAAGCTCATACCCACCAAGCTTTAGGAGTTGCTTGGTAATAAGAATACCTTCCTTAAGAAGGTATCTTAGACGCAAAGGAGCGGGAATCGTCTAAGTGACATTTGTCATTTGTAAAAGACATTCCTAAGTGCATTCGAGGTATGACTTTCTACTTATATCTAAATGATATTTGTTTAGTATATAAGTGTTATTTGCTAGGCTTTTATTTGAGTAGATTTTTGTGTTTACACATAATTTACATGTAGCTTCGTTAGGAAGCCTGTTTCTCACATACGTGTTATTTTTCTCGTCTATAGTCATAGTATATAGAGCTTATGCTTTATTTCTTCTAATAAAACAAAAACACGAATTTCAAAAATTCCTCCTTCCCTATTAATAAACCCACTCGACGCCCACTTTTTCAATCAACACTTTTTCAAATTTTCCAATTTCAAAAATTCCCTCTCATTCAAAAACTTCATCTTCCTCCTCATTCCATCTCTTCCTAAACCAAGAAGATCCGTCATCAACATGGTTTACATCGCACTCGTGCTCATCGCCCTAACACTCATCGCACTTGTGTTCCCTATGATGAAGTTCACATACGGAGACATTTACTTTGTGTTGTTAATCTATATTGGGGTCATTTACCCAATCCTTTGTATCATCCTTAGCATTGAAATACAATATTATTGATAATCTATTTTATCTAAGATGTTTGTGTTATTATGTGTGTTTTATTTCTTTTGATCTATATGTGTTATATTCTTTCGTGATACATTAGATGTCATGTATGCATGCTAAAAGAAAATGTAGGATAAAACATACTTCATGGTACAATAACCGTAAAACCTATGTTTTTATTAAAATTGGTTCTGTTACTACAGATCCACGGATCCCGGAAGTTACACTAGCCGGATCCCTTTTGAAAAGGAACCGTGGGATCCGTCCTACTGGAAAACAGTTTTCATGCAAGATTAAAAACCACTATCTTTCTAAAAGTAATAATCCACTAGAGTTTCAAAACCATGAGTTAGCTAAATACTAATTGTTAATAGAATATCTAGTAAAAACGTTAGATTATTATAGGTTGACCATAAACGTCTTCCCTTATTAACCCATCACTTCTATAGGTTCAACTATGACGCATGAATACGAGTTTGATTTTTCACTCACTAGCGTCTACACCCTGAACATTTCCCTTGAGCCCAACACACCTGGCAATCATGTCCGTGGGTTCAATAATCTCGAAAACCGTCACTTCCATGAAGGACGTATTGTAGACACCTCTCTACAATTCGAAGAAGGTATCAATACCTCCTTCCGAGCCATAGGACTAGAATGTCTTCTTGAAATCAACGAGAAGATATGTCCAAGGTTCATAATGGAATTCTTCCGTCAAGTCGAACTCGTTCGTAACGAGGATCGCTCTCTATCTCTTTGGTTTTATATCAAAAACCAAAAATTCACTTTAAACCTTGGGCATCTTGCTCACATCCTCCGAATTCCAAACCATGGACAATGTGCCTTCACCGAAGATTGGTCTCTTGATTCTCTCTTCAACTTTCGTGAAGAAAATAGTCCATATTGTTCACACATACCCTCTCCGGAAGATTTAACGCGCATGATATGCAAACCTCGACCATATTACTCCAATCCAAACATTATCCATACACAGGATATCCGAGAAGAGTATAAGCCTGTTGCTCTCATTCTACGTGAAAATGTTTGGAGTCTTAGGGGAAATCGAGATATTCTTCCCGCTTGTTGTGCTCACATGTTGTACTGTTTGCTAACACAACAACCATACAATCTCGCCTACTTCTTCGCAAGGCGAATTGCAAATCTTCAAGGCTCCAAGAATAAACTCATCCCTTATGGAATGTTCTTGACACGCCTCTATCACAATGTTATGCACTTCCATCCTTAATTTCAAAGTCCGTTGACGTACTTGTGAACAAGATGATGGAACCGCTAAACATATCTCTCATGAAGACTTTCTTCATTCATGATTCCACCAATACCCATCAATCACATAATGATCCTCCTAGTGAAGACACTCAAGGAACCTAGAATAGTCAAATAGGATCAATTCTACTCTGTAATCCTATCTCTTCCATGAAATAAAACATCTTACATTTGATTTCCTAGTTTTAGAACTCACTTAAACAAAACTTGGAATATAATGCATTGTTAAAGATCATTGCATACCTTTAGTAAAGGTTTTGTCTAACAGATAGACGGATCCCAAATGTTGTACTAAACAGATCCCTACTTCTAGGGAACCGTGGGATCCGGCAAAACAGAAAATGCAATTGCAAGCATTATATGTCAAACACATCCCTTAGAACACCTCACACTAAGCTAAACATAGTGTCTTAAGATTGATTAAGACTTTATCAAGATAGGTTGATCTTTCCTACTCTTTCCAACTCACATAGATCACATTCTAAGGCTTTGTTAGATCTACCATTTCAATCCATCACTCTTCCGCTCCCAATACTCACACTTTATTCTTCTTATATGATCTCTCACAACTAGGTCAGAAGTCCTTCGATTATGACAATATTGATCATTAATCAATCTCACCTCAAAATAGATCAAAGTTGATCAAATCCTAGTTTTTTCCATCTCATAACCATTAGGATATTTTCCAAAACATAATCCTAAGACACAACCTGATCTCTAGGATCATTTAGTTTCATTTAACTTCAATTGACATCTTTAATGTCATCCTTGCTCATCCATTGGTACTTGTTGAAAGTTCCAAATTCTTCCATAAATAACAATCATTAGCTACACCACTCATTGCCTTCAAACACTTAAGCACCCCTTCATTTAAAACACTTAGGAGAACTGAAACACTCAAGGTGATGTAGGTCTAGGATCTTAGAAACATCATTTCCACTCTTTCATAAACTGCTGAACGCCGGATCCCTAGAACTAGCCTAGACTGATCCCTCTGAGAAGGGAACCGTGGGATCCGGATGACAGTCTATGACAAATCTTACTAAAACACATCATTTCAACTCAAACACTCCATGTCATCTTAAATGAGTTCCTAGAACAACACAACCTCTGTAGTTGACTCTTGTGCATGCTAATCATCACATTCCAATGAATCTTAGTGGCTTAGAGCTTAAATGCACTTTCCAAATCTTTTGGTTTATAAACCACCTTGTTAGGACCTCCATAGTCATCACTCTCATTCTAACTTTCAGCCTTTGCAATCTCTTCAAAGCATCTCATCATGAGAAAAACCCCAAGTAACAACCTATCCACCAAAGAACCACCCATCAAAAGGGCTCGTGTTGTACACGAAATCTCTTCAACCGAATCATCTCTGGTCAAATCAACAAACCTTCATCATCCAATCAAACCAATTCCTAAAAGGATAGTACCCACAAAACTACCTATACCAAACACAATCATACCTCCTAGGCCAAACAATATAATCTCCACTAAACCATCACCTTTGGTTCCTAGAGCTATCTCTTTTACATCCCCACAATCATCACCTCACCTCTACAATTTAGAGGACTTGCCACCTAGGCCGTCTCATCCGCTTCCGCCGACAACATTCTCCTCATTAGTAGGAACAATGATTCAAAATCAAGGTGTTGAGTCAACACTTGCTCCGGCTTCCTTTTCGCCGTTTCCATCATATAATCCCATTTGGATTATAAGAAATCATCAAAGTCAACCACCCGACCTTATGGAAGTTGACACATCTTTACCACCATCATCATTCTTGATCGAACCATTCCTAAATGGACCTCCACCAATCCCTCCATCATTCGAGGCTCCTCAAACCACTTCAATTGATCCTTTGAATCAAGCCACTTCATTTCATCCACCACCACTACCTAGCCATGACAAAGATTGCTATCATTGTCAACATGTTGAAAGTTTGATACATGAAGTACGAGAAGACCAACGTTTCATGTTCTATCATCTCCTCGAACGTTTCGACGAGATTAAACCTAAACATAACTTGAGCTAGAAGATTATAGTGGTGTCTAAGCTTCAAGCGTTAGTTGGTCTAAGAAATTCCTAGTTATGTATTGTCTATTTTCTTATTTTTGAGTCATGTATATCATAACTCTTGTTTTATTAAATGGAATTACATGCTACTTGTTATTTCGTTGAGCATATGATTACTTTGTTTTCATATCTCATTTATGTGATAACATTATTTGTTATTTCACCCTTGCTGAATTTGATCAGCTGATACGGATCCCTCAGAATAGCCTAGACGGATCCCTACTAGGAGGGAACCGGAGGATCCGTGAAGACAGGAAACCTTTTTCTTTTCTTTTCTTTTCTCTCCTACTAACTTGCATCACATTTGCAGGAAATTGTGAATTATACTTGCTTTCTAACCTTTGTATTGTAGTATCCTAATTCACACATGAAGACTTTGACATCCTAAAGCTAGGGGAGCTTTATGTCAAAGCAATACATTGCAAATTACTTGCAATACTAGATTTATTTTTCATAACTTCCCATTGCAAAGTTGCAATCATCTAGGGGGAGCACACTCGTTTTTTTCTTGTTTTTAGACGAAATCCTTTGCAAACTTAGTTGCAAATGATCTAGATTAGAATTACTTTCTTGACGCCCTTACATAGGGATGGACTCGTCAAGGGGGAGTAAGACGAGATCTATTCCCGTTACTTGATCTTTATTTTTTTATTTTTTTCCACATGCTTTTCTTTAAAACAATGTGTTGCTTTTCTTCAAACACTTTTTGTTTCGACAAAAAGGGGGAGAAGAAAGTAAAAACTACAAATTCAAACGTTTACGAATTTTAGCTTTTCTTTAAAATAATTTTATGTTTTGTCATCAACAAAAAGGGGGAGATTGTTAATACAAATAAGCCGTAAAAACGTTTATTTATATTTTACGATCTTCTAATGTTTTGTCGATAACAAAAGTAAAATCATATTAACGAAACAAATAAAATATGTAAATGGTTTGAACTAATAGTTTTCTAACATATTCACATTTTCACATAAAACACTAAAACAAGTATAAGTGATTTTATGATCTAGATATATATGTACAACAACTAGTGTTTACATATTGGCTTAACAAGTATAAGTGATTTTATAATCTAGATATATATGTACAACAACTAGTGTTTACATATTGAGTTAACACATACTTAAGCTAAGTATACTAAAATGGGTAAAAACAAGTATATACTAAAATGGGTAAAAAACAAGTATATACTAAATAGATAAAAACTAGCAAATGGTTTTGACCCATAACCCATGGTTTTATATATACCACTTATACAAGTTCAATGTATCCTTAAGGTACATTGTATCTAGAAAGAAAACCATGGATCAACCCATAACCCATGACCCATAACCAAAAATACCCATGGGTAAAGAGGAGCGTTCCACGGATCCCTAGCTTTGTGCTAGCCGGATCCCAAGTGGAAGGGATCCGTGGGAACAATGAGGAAATTTGCCTATAAATAGTGAGCCATTTCTTCATTATTATTCACCCCTTTCAATCCTCTTTCTAACACACTTTCTCCCCTGAGTTAGATCTCACTAACCTTAGATCCAAGAGATCTATGTTTGTAGTTTTGTTTTTGTGTGATCTTTTAGGTTCCTCTTAAAGGCAAGATCACCACCTTTGAAGTCAAGCAAGCTCAAGTCCATGAGTTGCTATGCTTCCTCATCATCAAGGCTACTGAAGTCCTCTTGTTGATGATTCTTTTCTTTCTTCAAAGAAGTGTAGTGTTGAAGACATTAGTGAAAGATGTCTCAAGTGTCAAGACGAAGATATTAGTGAAGGGTATCTATCGTCCATAGGATAAGCACTTGTGGTAGGTGCTTAGAAGTCAAAGACACAGAAGCATTAGTGAAAGGTTCTTAAAAGTCAAGACAAGGAAGCACTAGTGAAAGGTGCTTAGAAGTGAAGACACAAGACATTAGTGAAAGGTGTCTTGTAGATCTAGTCAAAGGCATTAGTGAAAGGTGCCTTAGATGTACAATCGATATGGTGTGTTTCGATGTACAAGATAGACTAGTATAGGATCCAAGGATATTGATATCCTTGATGATGTTGTAAAGGAGTAGATCTCCTTTGGGATTAGTCGTTGGTGTAGTGTGGTAGTAGTTCCTCCATTGCAATGGAACTAGGTGCTTAGCCTAGTACCTAATAAAGGGTAGGCGACGTTGTGAAGGTGTAGTTCACCTAAGGTGTGAAAGAACTAGGTACTTAGCCTAGTACCTTATAAAGGGTAGGCGACGTTGTGTAGGAGTGGTTCACCTTGGTGTGAAAGAACCCGGTGGTTAGCCTAGTACCGGAAAAAGAGTAGGCGACGTTGTGAAGGCTTCTCCGCCATAAGGAGCTTGGTGTAGTGATTACAAACTCTCGAGTAGGTGACTCGGGGAGTGGAGTAGGGCAAGGAAGGTGACCTTGTAGCCGAACCACTATAAATACTTGCGTTGTGGTTTTGTGCTTCTTACTCTTTTCTTTCATTACATATCTTCTATATGCTTGCTTATCAACATCCAACACACACAACCAAATAGATTGATATAAGTCAATCTAAATAGATTAAAAGGAAGTTTTAATTGGTAAAACTATTCAACCCCCCCCCCCCCTTCTAGTTTTCCACATACTACTAAACATTAAATAATCTACGACTACGAGCTTTCTAACGATTACATATACTTGAGGTGACCGACTCTTTAATAACTGGATTTACTAAATCCTAACAGACTTGTAACATTCATTAACATAACATATTCAATAAATTGGACAATAAATCAACTTTTGACTAACATAATGTCTTTCGATATGTTGGTACTTTTGTCTCAATATCTTTCACATCAGGATATGGACATCACCATGGAAAATGTTAACACACCAAATGAGCTCACAATGGAAGACATATTCCCTACTGGTTATAGTATGAAGCTTGGAAAGAATAATCTCAAGGTTGACTTTGAGAACTTCACCTGCTCATAGTCTTCTTGCCGAATTGCAGTGGATATTCTTAAGTCTCATCCCTACAACAACATGCTCACCAACTCAGCAACTGTACCAGAGATTTATATTCATCAGTTCTGGCACACAATGAAGAAAGTTGATGGTCAAGATGCTGTCACAGTGACTCTCAAAGATAAAAAAAGTCACCGTCATTGTTGCTGATTTACGAGCAATTCTTCTGCTTCCTGCTATCTAGCCTGCTGAGTATGTGCCAATTCCAACTGAAGAGGCTACACTACAATTCATGGTCGATATTGGCTATGATGAAGCTGCGGGAATCATTACCAAGCATTCTTCAGTCGATTTAAAGAATATTCCTCAGCCGTGGAGAACTTTATACATCATGATCGCCAAGTCTGTTTCCAGAAGAGACAACGGTCATGAACATCCAAAACTAATGCACCTACAAATCTTCTAGGGCATGGTCAACAAGATGCACATTGACTATGCAAGTCTGATCTGGGAAGACATGATGTCTCACCTCAAGAAGCCTGGCACAAAGGTTCCTTTCATCAGATACACAAAGTTGTTGATCCAGAAGATTCTCGGGAATAATCGAGACATTCCTTTGAGACTTGATTACCCCAACCATCACTCTGCGTTGTTTGAGGCTACGTTAAATGTTGTCAGATTTAAAGACTCATCAACAAAGAAACAAGGTGTAGTACTGACTGACTGCCTTCTTACTGATGATATTAAAATTCTTCCGTCGTATCCATGATACCAAGAAGCAGTGACTTTAGGCAAAGTCGGTTTTATGGATGAAAAGTCTTCAGCCATTCCAGTCAAGAAGACCAGGAGATCAGGCAGTGCTGGAAGTGCAGTGATAAGGTTTTAAAATGTACCTTTTTGAGGGGTCGTTTAAGCCCTTATTTGATCACTTTTGTATCCGTTATTACTTAATATCGTTCCTTTTCACTTTTTAGGTATCTTGAAGGCTAAATGCTGGAATGACACTTATTCGGACGAAAGGCGCGGATATACGAAAAAAATGGCCAAAGTCAAGAATCGAGACACTCAAGCTGTTGGAACTGAAGGTGACGGCGTCAGGCACAAAACAGTGACGCCGTCGGACCACTTTTGTGACGGCTCAGTAGCCAAATTGCTTATTTTCAAGTGACGGCTTCAGGTTTTAAAAGAGTAGGGCGTCGCAACTCAGACGGCCTAGATTTGATCCAGACGACGTCAGAGACTGAAGGGGACGGCGTCACAAGCATAAGGTGACGCCGTCGCAAGACTAACGTGGCCAAGACGAAACCTTAATGACGGCGACCCGACGGCGTCACAAATCATAAGGTGACGCCGTCGCATTTGTAATCTTATATATAGAATCTGAATTTTTTAGTTTTCAGTGTGTAGTCTTTTGGAGTAAAAACCTAAACCAAACCAAGGCTGTCTTGTACAGTATTTTAGGGTTCCATACCCTATCTTACATCAAGATAAGTGTTTTACTTCATTAATTCAATTATGTCTTCAATTACTTGTGTGTATGCTTGCATGTTTCCCATGTCCGGCTAATTTACTTGTGTGTTTGCTTAGGGAATATGAAACTTAATTATTGAATATTGATTGGTTGTCTCTTATCTTAATTGTTAATGATCTAGTATTGCGATAGGTCATCCGCTGTGTAGTTAATGTTTGATTAATCTTTGTTGAACCTTAGCTTATAGTACCTAGAGTCATTGTAGGCTAAACCATCCGAAGAGTACCTTAGTGTTAAGTTTATAAATCCTAGAGATTTTGTAGGCGATAACCTTTGGTAGTTTCAAAGAGTTAGGGATAAACGCATACCCTACGACTTTAGACACCCAACGCGATTAAGAATAAGGACGTGACAATTCAACCATCAATAGGATATAATTAAGGAGTAATAAAACCTAAGTAAACACATCTTTAAATCATCATACAAGCACACAATAATTAGACATAGACTACATACACCTTAGATTAGATAATTAGACGAATAGAGTAATCGGTAAAAATACAAACCCCCAAATCCAATACCCCGAAATTCGTACCTTTCCATTTCCTAAAAACATAAAAAGATAAAAAAAACAATCTTCCTCAACCCCAACCTTAGCGTAGTAACTTCTCACTAGCATTCCTATTCCCCTAGAGAACGATATCAATTCCCGTGGCTTACCCTAATACTACACTACAACGATTAGGTTCACTGCCTAGGGTGTTGAAAAACTTGCTCGACGAAAAGGAAGTTCCTTTTACCCCGAATGACGCGTGTAGCGTTATCAAGTTTTTGGCGCCGCTGCTGGGGAATAGAATAGCTAGTTAGGAGTCCACCTCGTTTAGGTTTCTTTGCTTGATTCCTATCAAGTAAATTTTTTCCATTTTTAGCTTCCTCGTAGTCTATCCCACTTCTTCGTGACCTTTGTTAGTAACCCCATCACTTTTCATCATGGAAGGTGATAACCAACCACCATTCAGCAACCTACCACCAAATGACCCGCCAAGAGGCCGTACTCTTGGTGAATACTCGAGACCAAGCCACCTAGGCTATAGGAACACCATTGAGCTTCCCGACCAAGCCCAAACTACGGCCCTGCGATCCGACACCATCCGGTTGGTGCAAAACGGATGTGCATTCCATGGACTTCATTCCGAAGATCCTAATCAGCATCATAAGGATTTCCTTAAAATTGTCGATTCCATCGACCTCGATGCTACTACTCGGGAGACCACGCGTTTACGTCTCTTCCAATTCTCTCTACAGGACCAAGCTAGTAATTGGCTTGAGCGACTTCCCATCGGCTCCATCTCAAGTTGGGATGATCTCACCTCTCGCTTCCTTGCTCAATTTTTCCCACCGGGGAGAACCACTAAGCTTAGGAATGATATCTTGATGTTCCAACAACGTCAAGGTGAATCTCTCTACGAAGCATGGAATCGATTCAAGGACTTACTCCATAAAGTCCCTCATCACGGCATTGATCTTTGGATTCAAGTCCAACTCTTCTATGATCATGTCAACTTCCTCACCAAGCGATCCATTGACCAAGCGTCCGGTGGAAAACTTAGTGACCTCACCGCGGAAGAATCATGGGGTATAATAGAGGACCTTACCCTCAATGACAACGAAAGTTGGAATAACCCCCGTGAGTTACCCAAAACCGTTAAGGCAATCTCCTTGCCTCCCATTGAATCTCAACCTTCCGACCATAGGATGCTCGAACTTGAAGATCAAGTTAAATTCCTAATGAGCTCCTACGAAAATCCTAAGTCTTCATGCCATGTGAACAATGTTTCTTCCTCGTGTGAGCCGTGTAGTAACATGCGCACTTGCACCAAATTCCCCGAACAAGCTTCCGTTGACTACGCCTCCTCGCGTACTAATGGAACGGGAGGAAGATTCCCTACAACACCCGGACCTAGGACTTTTAATGACGCTCGAGAAGCATGGAAGGGCAAACCCGAATTTTATTGGGGACAAACCAAAGAATTCACATCCAATGATTTCTCATGGCCCCCATCTCACGGCCCTAACCAACAAAACATTGAGGGGATGTTGCAACACCTAGTCGCATCCCAAGAAGCTCAAATAGCTAAGCTCTCGGACCGTTTTAACCAACAACAAGCCGAGATGGATAGGAAGATAGATAACCTCTTGAAAGCCATGACCAATAGTGATAGGAAGGTTAATGCTATCTCAACTCCCGAACCTTCCAGTGTAGAGATTAAGGACCCAAGTAAGCTAGCCAAGCACGTTCAATTTGTCAATACCATCACCTTAGCAAAACCTAATAGAACAAATGACGAAGCGAAACATGAAACGATACTTGAGGTTAGTGAAACACCTAGGAATGAAACAACCAAGGAAGAAGATGAAGTAGACAATGACTATTTCAATAAGTTTCCTATGGAAGAAGAACTATCTCGCCACCCTCACTTAGTGGGTGACCTCTGTCACATGTATGTTAGGAGAAGCCCTAGGATCAAGTTTGGGAACCCTTGGAATCTTAACATACCATGTTGCATAGGACACATTTTCGTGGCAAATGCCTACATTGACCGCAAGTCCCCAATAAACATAATGACTAGCACCTACTATAATTGAGTAATGAAGAAGCCTATCCCAACTAGGCAAGATCCCGATAATCCTAGGGTTAGTTGCAATTTTCTTGGTAAAGTTAAGGGATTGCCCGTTTATGTAGGTAGTTTCATGTTTCCTACAGATTTCATAATAGTGGATGATATTAGTACGGCCATAGATCCTAGTTTGTCCCACATTATTCTAGGGAAACCTTTCTTAGAGAACACCGGGATGACTTATGATCCCTCGTTAGGAATAGTGCGATTCAAGGATGAGACCGATGATGTAGCCTACCAAATGCCGTTTAAGATTGAGAAATTTTCATCACTCTCCAATGATGAAAAGGAACTTAAACTATCGGTCTACTATAGGAATGAGAAGGATAAGGAGAAAGGAGTGGATTATGTTATGGCCAAGATTTTCGGTTTCTATAAGGATTGCTTGAACTTAGGACCGGAATATAGAACTGAGTGGGGAGAGGACCAACTCTTAGAAAGGTGCATCATAGGGCACTTTTACAATATGAAATCACCCACTAGAGACGGTCATGAGGAAGAAGGTGATGGTAATGAAGTTACGTAGGGGCACGACTACGAGTCTAGCTACAAGACTCATAAATAAAGAAAAGCGCTTCGTGAGAGGAAACCCATGCTTAATTGTTTGCTTGTTTGTGTCGTGTATCTTTTATTGATTGTTTATTCTCATGTTTAAATTTGTAAAAATGCTTTATTTTGTCTTTAACCTCGTCTTAATTACTTATAAAGGTATTTTACATAAAGGATAAGTGTAGGGAGGATTACACACTTTTTCAAAAGAAACGTAAACATGATAATTTCAATTAATTAAAAGATATACATGTGTGTTTGTTCAAGTTAAATGCTTGTATCGAGTCATAATGGATGTTTTGCAGGAAATTTTTCCAGATTCTAAAGATGTAAATTTTCCAGAATTTTTTTTCCCGAAAATCGCAGACCAGTTTTTGTCAGGGTAACCTGACGGCGTCAGGAAGGAGCAAAAACAACTGATTCCTTTTTCTCGTTTTCTGAGCTACTTATGATTTTTTGGAATTTTCCAGGTCTTAATTTTAGAGAAATTCTGTAAACATCCATTCCACAAGCATTATATCCTAGTTTAGTAGAGTCCTATATATATTATTACCGCCGATTTTACGCAAAGTTTTTGTTTGTTTTCTTCAAGTGTGCAGGTTTAATTTACCAAGAAGAAGATACATAAGATGAGAAGGAGCTGCTCACGCAAACATTCTTCTTGAAGAAAGATGTAACCACCACTTTACACGGATCCTACCGAGCTAATCAGGGGAGTATTAGTTTCTTTCATTTTTAATTACCTTCCATTATCATAACTTTGATACTTTCGGGGAACAATGGGGACAATGTTCAGTTTAAGTGTAGGGAGGGAAAATGAAATGGGAACTTTGAAACTATGCTTATCCTTGATTATTTGCTTTGTCCAATTGCATTTGTGTAATAAACCATGAGAAAAGTTCTGAACTGATCCCGTCGATACAACCTTTCATCAATCTTTCTGATGATCCTCCGCACATCCCGTCTTTCCTTGGAATTCCATCGCTTTTGTGACCCAATGCCTTCATGAATATCCTTCAACCTATAAGCCAATCCGTCCCTAACCTTCTTCATTGTGTGATCCCCAAACTTGTGAAGATCTTTACACGCCATCAAGCAGTTGCGATGTGTTTCACTAATGTAAACCACTCCGAATGGTTGGCTGATGAGTGTGTGTTATGAAAGTTGGTTAATGTCGGGAAGATCTAGCTGAGGTGGAGTGAAGTTGACACGGGTCTGATATGATTCAACTACAAGCTGGAGATCTTCTACACGTTCTTTGATGACTATGCGTCTGATGAAGATAAGCAAGGACTTGATGAATTCACGTTGTACTTCAGTTGAAAATTGTCTCATGCGACCATGTACTTTGGCAAGGTACATGTCTTCAATGTCGTTGATAGACAAATTCTCAAAGTCCGCTTCAGAGAATGCATAATCCCTTTCGTCTTGTCTTTTGACCACAATATTCTTGAGGAAAGTGTAGTCCCATTTAGACGAAAGATCAACATGTTTGATGGCAACGATACTCTTAGTACTGAACACTTCATGTTGAGACTTCTGAACCTGGAAGCTTCTGTAGTAGATTCTTCGGCGTTCTGGCCAATGGTGAATCCCATACAGTGCATCACGGTCATACTCTGCCACATTGTTTCCTCGATGGCTATGCAGTTAGAGTATATGGCTGCCGGGAATGGAAGTGTCAGTGATGTAGCGTATTTCCTTGAACCATCACCACCGTGAAGAAGAAATTCCAAGTCTTTGTTGAAGAAATATCTGAATGGAATCATAGGCTGATCTGGTTGGCCAATAGTAGGTAGAGGTTTAGACCAGTCGGTGTAATATGGAGGATTGTCCCGTTTGGTGAAGTCGATGTTTGCTTCTGGGTTGAGCCAATCCATATTGTTAGACATGGCTCGTGCTATATTATCAAGGTGATACTCAACCTCAATAGCACTTTTCGAGCTGTCCTTGAGCAGTTGAAATGCTTCATTCTTGATTCGCTTCAACTCGGATTTCGTCATCTTTTTCACACAGAATTTCTCTTGCAAGAACTTAGCATGCTCCAATGTACTACCGTCTTCCAGATCTTGACCTTTAGGTGGGTAGGGAGTAGAATTAACAAGTGTAGAAAACCATTCGAATTCCTCTGTGTCATCTTTGTCTAGCCATGATATGACGTCAGCCGTAGGCGCCTTCTTCTTCTTTTTCTTAGGCCTAGATGAAGATTCTGGTTTCTTAACATTGTCGGGAGAGGTGGGTTGTTGTTGGGGCTCATGGAATTCCTCTTCGTCACCACCCGTATACTCAAAGTGATCACCGGTTTTCTGAGTCTGGGGTGGTAACTCAGAAGAATCCTGAGGTTTTTCAGTAGAAGAACGAGGAGGAGACCTTTGTTGTGCTGTAGTCCGTTAGGGTGGAGGTTGCATAGAAGATGATTCACTAGACTTCTTCGAGCGTTTGGGCTCGTTATCCTTATCCTGATCTTTGTCTTCGTCGTCTCTTGAACGTTTAGGCCTTACAGCTTCTTCTCTGTATGCTGACCTGAGTTGGTATTCCAGCAATGCTTCAAACAATTTAGCTTCGTGGGAGGCAAACGTTGCAGAGCGTTTCGACATTTGAGCTACTAGTCGGTTCACCAATTCATCATCTGAGAAGATTGTGGGTTCAACTGGATTGATGTTCACATTCATTGGAGATGATTTCATGGTTTGCTTGGCCAGATGTATGAGATTCGGATGAAGTTGTCTGGTATACATCTCCTTTGTCAGTTTAAGAACGACGTCAAGAAGGAACTTGTGAGTGTATCCTTTGATCATCTCGTCCATTTTCCCTTGAAGATCATCTTTCATGAGCTTCTGGACATACTCCCTTTCAACTTTCATCTCGTCATTCTCGTCATGAAGATACTGTATTTGATCAGCGAAGAAATTCATTTTCTTGTAGAGCACGTCTTTCTTTCTGACCTGTTTGACAGCATTAATGATTCGTGTCTTAGCTTGAGAAATCCAAGATGCAGTTGGCTTCTTCACTGATTTGGATGTTGATTTGGTTGATCTTTTTGATGGTGGTGGTGAGGAATGAGAATATGAATCCAATGAAGATGAGATGTGAGGAGACTCCGGGTCCTTTGATGGTTCAGCAGTTTTCTCCTTAGACCGTACGGGACTGTCAAGAAGAAACTTTTCATAATCAACATCTTCATCATTTCCAGACTTAGCTTCTTCATCAGCTTTATCTTTCTCAGACTTCTCAGTATCAGGTTCCTCAATGTCAAACTTAATAGACTCCTCCTGTTGCTTTTGTTGTTGCTCAAGAGTGGTGGCACCAGTTCCCTTATCGGGTCGATTAACCGAATCAGGATCTGGTGTAGGTTGAACTTCACCACTTGACCCTCCGAGGCCACCCATTTGATCTTTGGCAAATTCCTCCGCAACTTGTTGGAGTCTAATAAATTTGAACTTCCTCCTGTAATCAGTTTCCAGTGGCTCTTCTTCTGAGCTTTCCTCTTCATAAGGCACAAGTACTGGAGTCTTCCCTTTTCCTTGGATAGCTGGTGGACTGGGAGGTTTTGCTACTAAAGGAGGTTCTTCGGTTGCAGATTCAGAGTAGAAGACCTCTTCTTCTGATTGTGTATCTTCAGAGCTCTCGTCCACTAGCTTTCTTTGTGGTTCAAGCTTTGGAATGGGAATAGGAGCAACTTCCTTAGAAGGAACAGTCCTTTTACGAGGAGGATTCCTCTTGGGGAACTTCCTCTGACTCTCAGTGCTTATAGCACTTCCTGCACTTCCTCTTCTGGTTTTTCTTGTAGGCGTACCAGAAGATTTTTCATCAAGAAAGCCAACTTTGTTCTCTTTCACAGCTACCATATATCTCTTAAAAGAGTAGAGTTGTTTGAGTTCATCTGAGAGAAGGAGATCCGGCAACACAGCACCTTGTTTCTTGGTAGTTGACTCCTTAAATCTGACTGTTAGAGTGGGTTCGGACAACACGTCAAGATTGTCGGGGTCATTGATTCTCTTGGGGATATCAAGGTTATATCCAAGTGCTCTTTGGATCAACAGTTTAGTATATCTGATATAAGGAATCTTTGAGCCAAGCTTTTTGAGGAATGTCATCATGTCATCCCATATCAGAGCTTCAATTTCGATGTGTTTCATGTTGATTAGAGCCCAAAAGATTTGCAGTTCCACGAGCTTGGGATGCTCATAGCCACTGTCACGACCAGAAATAGATTTTGTGATGATGATATAGAGGGTTCTCCAAGGCTGAGGAATGTTTTTAAGATCCACGTGAGAATGCTTATTAACAACCCCTGAAGCTTCGTCATACCCAATATCTATCAAAAATTGCAGAACAGTCTCTTCAGTAGGTGCAGCAGAGAATTCAGTTGGTATGATGTCAGGAATGAGGAGAACAGCCCTTAAGTCTGCATGTGTGATGGTAACTTGTTTGTGATTGAGTGTCACTGTTACCGCACTTTGACCTTTGACCCTCTGCATTGTATTCCAGAATTGTTGTATGTAGATCTCCGGAACAGTGGCAGAGTTGGTGAGCATGTTCTGATAGGGATGGTTCTTCAGAATATCCACTGCAATGAGACAAGAAGATTCCGAGCAGGTGAGAGTTTCAAAGTCAACTCTGAGATTGTTCTTCCCAATCTTCATTGGATAGCCATGCGGGAAGATATCAGCATTGGTGAGAATGTTTGGTGCATCCACATTCATTTGAGCTTCCATGTCGTGATCTGAAACACATTTAGCCAAAAGAACCAACATATCGAAAGACATAATGTTAGTCAACAGATGGTTTTATAGTCTAATTATTGAATGTGCAATGTCAATGATTGTTACGAGTCCAAAGTCACTTGTTTGTTCAATAGTCCAATGAAGTCGTGATAAGTTTCGTGAGTTAGTTAACTTTTAAATGTTAAAGTTTATGTTATCACTAATTTTTCACAACATATCAAACGTTTAAGCTTATTAGTGACATTATTGGTTTCGTGACGTTATGATTTATTTATTTACAAGTTTGCACGCGTAACAATTCATAATGAATGTTTGATCAAGGCTTAGGCGTAGAAATGGTAGCTTATGCGTAAATAGGAGAACTATACGCGTAGACGCAAGCTTATGCGTAGGATTCTTACTTACGCGTAAGAAATATTACGCGTATGAAAAAGGGGGCCTTATGCGTAAAGCTTACGCGTAGGCGTATATTAAACCTTACGCGTAAGGCTTACTCGTAAGAGTAGACCTTATGCATAGAGGTCACTGTTTACGCATATCCTTCACAGGATACGCGTAGTCCCTTTGTAGAACCTTACGCGTAAACGCTACGCGTAAGATTTCTCTTACGCATAACCTTCTACGCGTAAGGTGATCCTTATGCGTAGATTGCTAATGACCTTGATTCTAAATTTTTACGTGTAGCAGACCTGAAATAAAGTCATCATAGCAACAATATTAACACATATATCCATTCTATAACAGATCATGGCATGAAAACTCATCATACAGTTTACGCGTAAGATTACTTACGCGTAGACTTAAACCCTAGTTTTAAGATTTACGCTTAAGAAATCTAACCATGGAAATAGCATCAAACATATTTTGGTGGTTCTTAGATGTCATGTGAGTGTTATGGCCAAGTTATACCATCCAACTATCAATGAATCAAAAATAACCAAACATGAAGAACATAAACCCTAATATCTAATTATCAAGCAATTAGTGTTTCTGGGTTAATTCTAAACACAGATATGATCAATTCACTATACTAACAACATCACACAACAATCTTTTTGTCCAGAAACATTCACATTTGAGAATACCCAAACCCACGCATAAACCCTAATTCCTCAAAAACAATCAATTAGTGTTTCTGGATGTGTTTAAGTGATGAAAACGTATTCATTGATATTATACAAACATTTTGACACAATCTTTTTCACCACAAACACATAAACACGATTAAGTGTTCATACGCTTATGCGTAGATCACTAAAATCACTATATCTCAAGTTTTAACCGTTAGATTAATGAAAGATTCAAAACCATTGTTTAAAAACTTGTTAAGAACGCAAAAACACTTACGGATTGATGATCAGAAACATGGATTTGAAGAATGATTTTTGTGCGTAGGATATTTTAGATGAAGATAATAAATGTGAAAGGTTGAGTTAGGTGGAAGGTTTTATTTAAAATAACTTTAAGTTTTTTGCAGTTTTGGTCCCTCCACCTTTTCCATTTTCATCCAAAGCCTTTAAACTTCCATTTTGGTTACCAAACGAAGAATTCTTGGAAATAACTTTGACGACACTCCCCCTCGACTTAAGAAATAATGAAAGGTTATAAATTTTAGTCTGAGGAGTGTCAAAAACCAGAAATGTGACCACCATTATTAATGAAACAATCGGGATTAGGTAACATGCAAGTACAGTGATTATATGAAACAGTTAAGTATATATTTTCTCCCCCTCAACACTTGATCGAAAAAAATACTGAATTTTGAAAGATTTGAGTGTTGACGGAAGAAATGTACTTGCAATGTTTGAAGAAATATAGATAGAAGAATTTTTTTTGTTGTTTTATCTGATTTTCTATTTTTGTATTTTGTTTTTGAAAAGTTATTTACAAAAGAGATTTTGGTGTTTGACAGGTTTTTAAGACTGTTTTAAGAGATCATCTAGTTCCTCTTGAGTCAAACACCTCATACCAATCCGGTGGACCAACTCATTAAACCTAGCGGGAGGCAAGGCTTTGGTGAGTAGATCTGCCAATTGGTATTATGTACCCACGAAGTATAATTCAACTGTACCCTGTTCCACATGGTCCTTGATGAAATGATAGCGAACATCAATGTGCTTTGATTTTGAGTGCTGAACTGAGTTGCACGAGATCGCAATGGCACTCCGATTGTCGCAGTACATCGGGATTCTGTCAAATACGTAACCATAGTCTTTGAGTTGTGTTCTCATCCAGATGACTTGAGCACAACACGCCGACATGGCTACATATTCTGCTTCGGTTGATGACAGCGATGTACAATCCTGCTTCTTCGATTGCCAGGACACCAGTTTATCACCAAGAAATTGTAGTGCTCCTGAAGTACTTTTTCGTGAATCTAAACATCCTGCGTGATCAGCATCTGAAAAAGCGATTAGTTCAAAACCAGAATCCTTCGGATACCAGATTCCCAAGTTAATGGTTCCCTTAATGTATCGGAGGATTCTTTTAGCCTCAGAGAGGTGGGTTTCAGTTGGTCTTGACTGATAACGGGAGCAGAGATAAACGGCAAAGACAATGTCAGGTCGGCTAGCTGTTAGATACATGAGAGACCTAATAATACTTCGGTATTTGGTAGGGTCCACTAATTTCCCATGTAAATCAGCGTCTAGCTTCTTGGTATGAGTCATTGGTGTGGCATAAGTGTCACAGGTTTTCATTCCAAATTTGTTTAACAATTCAAGGGCATATTTGGACTGACTCAAGAAAATACCACGGGGTGATTGATGAACTTGCAGTCCTAGAAAGAACGTAAGTTCACCCATCATGGACATTTCAAAAATTTTCTTCATTAGTTTTGCAAAAGAGATTGAGTACTTTTTATGTGTAGACCCAAAAATGATGTCATCCACGTAAATTTGAACAATTAAGATATGTGCCCCGTGATATTGTATAAAAAGAGTAGGGTCGACCGAACCTTTGGTGAAATTATTAGCAATGAGGAAAGATGATAGCTTATCGTACCATGCTCGAGGAGCTTGTTTGAGACCATAAAGAGCTTTGTTCAGTTTGTAGACATGGTTCGGGAACTCGGGATCAACGAATCCTTCTGGTTGGCTGACATAAACCGTTTCTTTCAGTTGTCCGTTGAGAAACGCAGTTTTGACATCCATCTGAAAGACCGTCATATTCATATGAGCAGCGAACGCGAGAAATATTCGAACAGCCTCAAGACGAGCAACCGGAGCAAAAGATTCTTCAAAGTCTATTCCCTCTTCCTGAAGATAACCCTTAGCAACTAGACGTGACTTGTTTTGGATTACGTTCCCTTCAGCATCCAATTTGTTTTTCCAAATCCATTTGAGACCAACGACATAGACCCCTGTTGGTCTTTCAACCAGTTCCCATACTTCAAGACGTTTGAATTGGTTGAGTTCTTCTTGCATGGATTCAATCCAGTTGTCTTTTGTCATTGCGTCTTTAATATTTTTATGCTCAGATTGGCAGACAGTGAGTGCATAAATGCAATGCTCCCCATCTGTGTGAAGACGTTGTCCTGTAACGACTGGTTGATTCGGGTTGCCAATAATATTTGCCAGAGGATGGTCTTTTGTCCATCGATGTGTAGAGGGTTGATGTTGGTATTCATTGTGCAGATTCTTAGGATTCAAATGGTTTGTTGATGATTCCGCGACATCAGGTGCAGCAGTGTCATTAGCAAACGGGTTAAAGAACGCATTTGGATCAAAATATGTAGGTGGGGGTACTTCATTAAGAACATCATCAGCTGGTTCATCATTGTTGGAAGAGGTTTGTTCAACTGTTGTGGTGGAGTCAACTGGTGGTGCTTCTTCAACAGTAGTTGTTGTAGTGATTGGTGCAAAACCGTCAAGTTATCTCACACAAGTTAGCCACTTGTGAATGGCTAACCGTAAGAAACTCAAAACAGCTCAAACACCAAATGCAATTTAGATCAGAGGAATACAGTGGATTCCTGGGTCGTTAAGTCCCACGGAGGATGAATTGGTGTTAAACAACTTCAGATGTCGAATAATCACTAAGGATAGTGATCAGAAAGGATTTTGATATATTTATACCTAAAGAAAAGATCTACAAATTACAGCGACTTAAATGCAAATTAAGAAAATTAAAAAGTTAAAATATATTAAATAAACGCTATCACTATTTTTACAATGATGTTTTTGTGATTTTATAAAACAAAATATCTTAAATAAACTATTTTAACTAAAACGTAAACTTAAATTATCTAAAAATGTGATTTAAAATAAAAACGTACGTTAAGTCTAAAAATTACGCGAGTGCGCAAGCAAAAACGTAAAATTTATGAAATAAAAGTCCTACAAGTGTAAAAACAATTTTTTTACGTACTATATGACAAAAGAAAATTTTAGAAAAAAGATTTATATTTTTTAGACTTTTATATTTTTTATTATGAATTAAATAAGATTTTACACTAATTGAATGTTTAAAAATACTAAAACTATTTAGAAAAATCTGGAACTTTTTTATAAAATACTTTATACTAATACCAAACTAAGAAAAATGAAAAAACTGAAAAATCTTGCTTTAATAAGCTAGAAATAAGCTAAAAGCTACGTATAAGCTTAACTGATAACAAAGGGGTATATATTAAATTTTGCAAGATATAACCGAGACAAGTCCCAAGGGCGCCTGGTTATTGTGTGTGTGGTTGTGGTCGTGGGAGGCTAGAGGTCACAGGTTCGAATCCTGGCCTCTACCTTTTTGCAAAATATATTTTTTTATTTTTTTTTTATTTTACAAACTACTTAAGCACATGATAATAAGCAACTTTTACAACTACAACTTTTTATGAAAATGACTAATAAGCACTAAACTAGCTTATTTAACTCAACAGTGGACAAGAAAATGAAATCAGCACAAGTTTAAGCTAAATAAGATAATAAGTTAGAAATAAGCAAAAGTAAACTAGAATAAGCTAAGAAAAATGGTAATAAGCTATAATGACAACTGAATAAGCTCAATACTTGACAAATAAGCTCTAAACAAGCTACAAATAAGCACTAGTGTAACTGTTTGCACAGGACACTCTATTGTTTTCTAGGCACTTTCTAACTAACTTTTAAGCACTTTAATAAGCTACAAAATAAAAATAAACACTTGGACTGACAAGTTGACAACTGAGATTACCAAAAAGCTAATTTTCAAGATTTGGATTGTACTATTGAGCTTTTGAGAAGCTTTTGAAAATCTTGTGAACACTGACTTATTTGTACACTGAGTAAAATGGACAAAACTGAAAAGCTATTGCAGACCAACTAAATAAGCTAGGAATTGGAATTTAAAGCTTAGAACCTTGATAAAGCTGGGTGAGCTTCTCAAAAGACTAAGATGTATCAGCTAGGGGTAACTAATAAGCTCTCTGAGAGCTTGTGAATTAAGGTACCAACACTGTGAACATGGCATTTTTCAGAAAGGGTATCTAAAATAAGCTAATGAATAAGCACTATATAAGCTAATTAAGAGTAAACTAATATTTTTATAATTAAGTTAAGCAACTAAACTTTAATATACCAGAAGCTTATTAACTAAATTTTAATATTAAGTACACAGTGAAATTCTAAGTTTTATTCAAAAACGGGTATTAGAAAATTTTGACTTTTAATTTATACTAAGATATTGACTTATATGAACTTGTGATTGATCTTAAGGACTGAATATGATGTAATAAGGTAAAATGAGAGTATTTAGAGCTATATTATCAAGTTATCTACTACTATGATGAGATTTGCAATCTAAACTCTTAACAGTGAACTGCAAATAAAAGTTAGAAACTATTTTGACTTTTATTTAAATAAGACTTTGTTTTATTGTTTGACTGGTTTATTTAGGACTAATAAAACATGAAACAACAATAAACAACATTAAGCATAAGATTATTATCAATCTAACAGTAAATCCAAACATCCCTTAACTGATCTAACTAATCCTAACTAGAAATTACATGAAAGCTGACCATCCATGGCTCAAAAGAGATTAAACTCTACTCTATAAAATGGATTGAATCAAATTCTAACCATAATAACTAGCCTATAGCAATTCAAACAAATATGCAGGATCAACATAGTTAAATGGAGAAGAGAATGAAAACTAACTTGAAGTCCAGCTCTTGAGAAGCTTAGACAGAACCATAACCACACTATTCCAATCTAAATATACCCAATTCCAGCTCTGCATCACCCAATATCATGAACAAATTCAAATGATGCCTTAACAGTTGACTTTTGTTGACTGAGAGAGTTTTAAAAGTAAAAACTGAGTAGAAACTTATATAAGCAATTAATAAGCTATAGGAGAGCTTATCAGAGCTTATGAGAACTTAACAACCACTGATAACAACATTCAATTTAACATGAGATTCTTTTGAAATTTGAAATTTAGCATAAACTGAAAACTTGCATTAAAGCTGAAATTGATGTTCACAGAAGTTTGATTATACATTAAAAACATGAAATACAAAGCTTGAAAGTTAATTGATACACTGGAATTTAAAATTAAGCTAAAGCGACATATCCTAAACTAAATTACACTACTTTGTCTTCTCCTCAGCTTCTTTTCCCATTTATATTGACCCTTTAGGTTCCTTGTCGACATCTGATCTGTTCCCACCTATTTGAACCGTTGGATTCAACCAACTCATCAGTTTTGACATTTGGCGATTTTGGCGCCAATTTTCAATTGAGCAGGTTTCTCTTAATTAAGGCATTTGGATTGTTGTGGAGGTGTTAAAGAGTAGTTATCCAGCTGTTTCAATGAGGTGGAGTGTTGAAAAGGAGGAAAAACCATCACTGGTTTTGGGTTTCAGCTGGGGAAGAGACGGGTGAACAGTACTGGTGGTTTTGGGCGGGATTTTGACTTTTTGACCGGGGTATAATAACGGGTAGTGGGTTTGGGCTTGGGAAGGGATTGGGCCAAGGGTTTATATTAGGCCAGCAGCTGGGTTGGATTTGGATTGTGTTTAATTTAGGTCCATTTGGTATTAATAAGGCACAAGGACCATTTATGTAACTTTCTGAAAATATAGGGACTGAACCTGTAACATTTATAAAGTTAATACAAGGGCCTATTATGCCAAATATGATAAACCAAGGATCATACATGTAATTATTTTCTATTTTTAAATGTCTAAGGACCAAAACTGTCAAGTTTGAAACTTGAGGGACCAAATATGTAATTTTCCAAAAGTTTACCATAAGGACCAATTTTGTCATTTATGAATAGTACAAGGCTAAAATTTGATAATTTTCATTTTTTAAATTAACCAAGGACTATATTTGACATTTTCCAAACTTGAGGGACTAAAGTTGTCATTTTGTAAATTTTAAACTTTGAAGGGTTTATTTTGAAAACTTTTGAATCTCATGGACCTTAAATGACATTTTGCTTTATTTTGATTTACCAGGGACTAATTTTGACAATTTTTGAAACTTGGGGGACTAAAACTGCCAATTATGCAAACTTGATACGTTTTTCACCAGATTTTGATGTTTTTGCATTTAAAACACATAAAACACTTGTTTGTGATATTTTCATCATTTTGATGCTTTTCTAAGTGTTTTCAGATGTTTTTGCTGTCTAGATGGTACAAAAATGATGAGTATTTAGACACTCATCATGTAGCATGTGTATCAGGTATAAGAGTATTATCAGGTTGAGCAGCTGAAACAGTGGATACACCTGGAGCACGTTCATCAATATCGTCACTGAATAGTGGAGCAAATAACCTTTCCATTTGTTGACGAGTAAGCTGGGGGCTTTGTTCAGCTGATGATTGGGTTTGAGGGAAGTTTAAGCGGTTGTGACCGGGTTCCAAGCTGTTATACTCAGAAGCCAACCATTCGGAGTGGTTTACATTAGTGAAACACATCGCAACTGCTTGATGGCGTGTAAAAATCTTCACAAGTTTGGGGATCACACAATGAAGAAGGTTAGGGACGGATTGGCTTATA
Source organism: Chrysanthemum seticuspe (assembly GCA_019973895.1). Classification (NCBI taxonomy): domain Eukaryota; kingdom Viridiplantae; phylum Streptophyta; class Magnoliopsida; order Asterales; family Asteraceae; genus Chrysanthemum; species Chrysanthemum seticuspe. The sequence goes on along the minus strand of BPTQ01000002.1, from coordinate 239,738,466 downwards.
GGTTGAAGGATATTCATGAAGGCATTGGGTTACAAAAGCGATGGAATTCCAAGGAAAGACGGGATGTGCGGAGGATCAACAGAAAGATTGATGAAAGGTTGTATCGACGGGATCAGTTCAGAACTTTGGAAAGCTTTGTAGGCGGTTGTCCCAGGATTGCTATGGCCGGCTATCAACGCCCAGTTCGCATTCCTGGTAACATTGATGGACTTCCTGGTACCCCTTGAACTGCTTCTATTTCATATATATTTGGATGTGTGATTTATTATGACTATGGCTTGTGCACACATATCAGTGTACAACCCGTTCTTGTCAAGAAAGGACCATGTGGTACGCTTCAGTGCCACAATCCTTATAAGAGGAGCGAAAGCTTCTTTCTTTTGAGTAAAACCTATCAAACCTTTCATCTTTCAAGGTTTTGCTCAAAAGAACAACTACTTCCCCGTATGATTTTCAAAACCTCAACCGTTTATATCACTTGTTGAGGGGGAGTATTTGAATTAAAACTTTGTTCACAAATTGTTCACAGTGGTCATCTTCCCGCAACACTCGAAATGGTCATATTTATTCTCAACTTTTCAAAAATAACATTTTATATGCCATTTTTGAGGGGGAGAAAATTTTGTGATAAGAAATATGTTGTGTAAATGCAAATGAATCTTTGTGCTATAGACTTAACCAACGAATTGACGGTACTTAACTGTTAGTAACTCGAAAAGACTTGTCCAGGACGGGTAATAATTTCAAGCTAGTTCGCTAGTAATGTAAACGTGTCTCGCAAAGGACTTGTCCGAGTAGAAAGTACCATTCGAGAAACTCTTGGTAGACATGAACTCTGACGGGTTTGACAACCTTTCGAGGTTTATCTACACCTTCAAGGTAGTTATTAGAGCTAGTTGTCACCTAAAAGCTGACAATGTAACTCTTTAACTATGCAACGTAACCGTGTCTCGCGGGGGATTGACTATCTTGAGTTGATCAATTCATAAAGTGCGCGCTCTTTCCTCACTGTGCAGATTTCCGTAAAAACTCTTAAGCACATGTGGAGGGGGAGTATTCCTGCAAAAGATCAAACTCTTACAATGGTACAAAATGTTTTACAATCATAACCGTTGTGAGAGATTTTCTTAAAAATTGGTTTTATGGAAACATAGGTTAGTCATGGAGTTATAAGGTGACTAAGGTTAGGAATAACCGTCCTATGATCCGCCAGAGCCGGAGGGATCTACCCAAGGACATCACAAATAGTTAGTACTTAGAAGTCCTTAGGTACGATTATAAAAAGGATAAAATGAGAATCGGAGAAAGAAGGAGTTGAAGAATTAAAAAGAAATGCAAAGAAAAGGGTGAAAAGAAATAGCCCTCCAAATTATTCAACTTAGGACAGACACCGGGTTCAATTCATATGCTACTGGTTGTCACTTAGTGACGCTGGTATTGAAGATTAAAAGTCGTCATGGACCCAGTGACGCATGCACTAAACCTTCTTAGCCACTCAAGTTTCTCTCAACAGAAGCTTGTTTCATTCTCACAGGGAACCCTACATAATCTATTGGCTTTCTCTTAGAGATTGCTGATATTGAAGAAGGAGACCCTCTCCCTAGTCTCTGCTCAGGAAAACCAAAACGCATTATTGAGTCTAGAGCCACGAGATTCATCAAAAGATCTCTTAGGTACACTTGACATTTCATCACTTGATGTTCAACAATAAGAACATCAGTGGTACGTTATCGAGTCCTTCACAGATCTTAGCAATCTGTCGAGAACATTTATGAGAGGCTTACAACTGTGATCCTTAGTGATTGAATGGAAACTCCTGTCAGGGTCAACATCAAACAACCCTGACAGCAGGTCACTTCGGTAACTCCCCGTGGATTACGCTTAGTGTGTCTCAAACGGTCTACAGTCGTGAGGTGATGCTTCGGTGTACCTCAGCGACTCATCTGAACTGTAGATGTACTTCGGTACATCGCGTTATCTCACTTGTGGGACTCCAGTTCAGGAACGGCCTTTGTGAGAATTAGAGTTGTGTTTTCACACTATGTTGTTAACACTCTCGAAGTTCAAACTTGTAAGTGCCGGAATCCGCTTATTACTAACCGTTTTCATGTTTTCTTCTTATGGAAGCTCTGGAGCGGAATGATCGTGCAGATTCTTCACATGTTCATGCCAACATCATCTCTAATGGAAGTTCTATCCAAAAGCAATACAAAAGTCAGAATGATTCTTCGTCAATTCAAAGAATCTACAAAGTTAAAGACTTAAAGAACTTCGTCAGCACTGTTATCAAACGTTAAAGAGCGTGTGAGCATGTTGAAGAATGCCGTGGAGACACTGTAGCAGCGAAGCAGACCTGAGGCAGACTTGATGCAGACAACAACAACATATTATCACTACCATCACAAAGAACAATGATCAAAGAACAAAGTTAAAAGATGACGTCAAAGCAAAACTGTTTAAAGAAAACAATTTCTCTACACTGGGGAGATTGTTCAAATCAAGGCAATTCTTCTCACAAGAAAGAAGAATGTCAGAAGACGTCAAAGCTACTATTACATCAACGTCTTCACCGTTCATATTCATTCATCACCAACACTTAAGGGGATATTGTTGGAATCACTCCTAAACCTAAATCAAGTGTTAGTAATTCATATGTAATAGTTAGCTTAATTATGGCCTTTATGTTTGTTATTAGCCTTAAGCTTATGTAGAAGGCCCATGAGCTTAGGCCCAAGCCCATAGGAGAAAGGAAGGGACTAGGAGTGTTGCCCTAGCTTCCCTCCTATAAATACTATGTAATAACCCTCACTTGAGGGTTGGTTGTTCAATTTATTTCTTTCACACATACCTTACGCATAACCGGTCAAGTCTAACGTGTGTGTGTGTTTGATTATTGTTCATCCGCCTCTCTATCTCTTCTCTTGATGCTTGTGTTGTAAAACTAGTGACCTAACAATATAGGAGTGGGCCATTAGTCTTAATAAAGCGTCTCATGGATAGGAAGTTATATGACTAGCACAAAAACCCTTTACCACTTAAATTCCACCCAAAATGTGAGGATCGCCCTTAGATTAGTAGGAATTAAAGCATTCATCTTTAATGCTTAGTGTGTGAACCGGTAGTATAATAGATTCTAGAACTTGTTTTGTGATGCATCCCGAGATCGCTAGTAAGACTACACTTGTGTAGTTAGGAATAGCTAAATGATAAGAGGCATTAGGATAACCCATGTTTGATACCCGTAATATAATTACTTCTTCCACATCGGTTGAGTAATTCCCCCACACCTTTGCGTTGTACTCATCTTTAGTACACGATACCCCTAGTTAACCCCTCAGAGCCTATCCTTTTCGCGGTTCTCGTGATGTTTCGGTTTTCCGGAATATCAATGAAGAGCATTGTTTACACCCCACCCCCAAATGTACACCCAAATCGCCTTAGCCTACCTTGTATGCACTCACTTTTAGTGCATTATTGTTATCACACTAAACCCTTAGTTCAATTATCTTGTTGCTTGCATAAGTTGCTAAGTCGAGTCATATCCTTTGTACACAGTTTTGGGACGATTGGGACTCATGGGAAAAGTTAAATTTTGTAAAATGACGAGAAGGGAACGTTAAATTCAAATTCCCTTTATTTGCGTAATAATGTACTCCAAGTGTTTTGATCTTTTCAATTCAGGTCATATTAGTATTAGAGTAATAAAAACTCAAGTGTAGGGATGTGCCTATAAATCCCTATTATTTTGATGTTATCGTAGAGGATGGTAGAGTAAAAGTGTATAATAAAAAAAAAAAAAAAAAAAAAAAAAAAAAAAAAAGAAAAAAAAAAGGGCTACCATCCTACATCTATCTTTAAATTTATGTTTGTTTGTTTCATCTAGAGTCTAGAGTGTCGAGTCTTGGCTTAGCAACGCCATTCTTCGCATGCTTGTAACATAAAGATTTTTGACTTGCCACCACTAAATAACCTATCCCACCAAACCCTTTGTTTCCCTACCGTAAGCCTAACATTACAACCCTTTAAAAGACCTCTTTGATAGTCTATCCTAGGTGCTTACGCCAAAGCGATGGAGGTTTGATCTAGTCTCAAGCCTACGGTAATCTATGTTCTAGGACCGGTTAATGAGTGTTTATCTTCCATTTCCACTTTGATATATTCCATATACACCCGAGAGATGTGAGTATCCAAACACCCCATGTGAGGTGCTAGTATGTAATTTCCGTGCTTGTTATAACTTTTGCGGGGCTTATATGTGTTGTGGATTGTTCTAAACCAATGCTTCATGACCCCTAACTTATAAATTAATTGGCTAAAAGCACATTTGCTTGAGGACAAGCAAATACCAAGTGTAGGGATATTTGATAAGGTTTTAAAATGTACCTTTTTGAGGGGTCGTTTAAGCCCTTATTTGATCACTTTTGTATCCATTATTACTTAATATCGTTCCTTTTCACTTTTTAGGTATCTTGAAGGCTAAATGCTGGAATGACACTTATTCGGACGAAAAGGCGCGAATATACGAAGAAAATGGCCAAAGTCAAGAATCGAGACACTAAAGCTGTTGGAACTGAAGGTGACGGCGTCAGGCACAAAACAGTGACGCCGTCGGACCACTTTTGTGACGGCTCAGTAGCCAAATTGCTTATTTTCAAGTGACGGCTTCAGGTTTTAAAAGAGTAGGGCGTCGCAACTCAGACGGCCTAGATTTGATCCAGACGACGTCAGAGACTGAAAGGGACGGCGTCACAAGCATAAGGTGACGCCGTCGCAAGACTAATGTGGCCAAGACGAAACCCTAATGACGGCGACCCGACGGCGTCACAAATCATAAGGTGACGTCGTCGCATTTGTAATCTTATATATAGAATCCGAATTTTTTAGTTTTCAGTGTGTAGTCTTTTGGAGTAAAAACCTAAACCGAACCAAGGTTGTCTTGTACAGTATTTTAGGGTTCCATACCCTATCTTACATCAAGATAAGTGTTTTACTTCATTAATTCAATTATGTCTTCAATTACTTGTGTGTATGCTTGCATGTTTCTCATGTCCGGCTAATTTACTTGTGTGTTTGCTTAGGGAATATGAAACATAATTATTGAATATTGATTGGTTGTCTCTTATCTTAATTGTTAATGATCTAGTATTGCGATAGGTCATCCGTTGTGTAGTTAATGCTTGATTAATCTTTGTTGAACCTTAGCTTATAGTACCTAGAGTCATTGTAGGCTAAACCATCCGAATAGTACCTTAGTGTTAAGTTTATAAATCCTAGAGATTTTGTAGGCGATAACCTTTGGTAGTTTCAAAGAGTTAGGGATAAATGCATACCCTACGACTTTAGACACACAACGCGATTAAGAATAAGGACGTGACAATTCAACCATCAATAGGAGATAATTAAAGAGTAATAAAACCTAAGTAAACACATCTTTAAATCATCATACGAGCACACAATAATTAGACATAGACTTCATACACCTTAGATTAGATAATTAGACGAATAGAATAATCGGTAGAAATACCAACCCCCAAATCCAATACCCCGAAATTCGTACCTTTCCATTTCCTAAAAACATAAAAAGATAAAAAAAAAAACAATCTTCCTCAACCCCAACCTTAGCGTAGTAACTTCTCACTATCATTCCTATTCCCCAGAGAACGATATCAATTCCCGTGGCTTACCCTAATACTACACTACAACGATTAGGTTAACTGCCTAGGGTGTTGAAAAACTTGCTCGACGAAAAGGAAGTTCCTTTGACCCCGAACGACGCGTGTAGCGTTATCATGCAGCAAGCACTGGGAGTGGCCTTAAGTATCCTAAGAGGAATCCTCGCCTCAAAAGAAAAGTTCCATCAAAGGGTGCCATTCCAACTCCTAAACCGGCACCTAAATTAAAGGACGAAGACTCCGAGGATACTGAGTCTGATGAGGAGGTTCACTACTCAGAGTCTGTTACGGATGATACAACATCACAAAAGTTAGCTGACAAACCACTTAGTCCCAAAACAGACAAGGGAAAAACACCTATTGCCGAGGAAGATGAAGAAAGCTTGGATGATGAACCTAAGGATGAAGACAGAAAGTATCACAAGACTCTCAAAGAGCTAAGGTTAAAGCATGCTGTTACGGAATTTAATCTTCAACAAACTCGTGGCCCTGGAGGTTCAAGTGGTGGTGCACTAACCACACCAGTTCTCAATGCCGTTAATCAACCCGATAAGGGAACTGGTACCACCACTCACGAATCAATAGACCAACAGCAGCAAGAGGATGAAATCATCTTAGACTTTAAAGAAGAAGATAAGGAGAAGAATGAGAAGATTACCGATGAAGATATTGAGGAAGCAACTAGGGAAAGGGCTGAAGAAGAGGCTAGGATAAAGGCCGAAGAAGAGGCTAAAGCTCAAGAAGAAGCTGAGAATTATCTACTAGATAATCCTGAACACAACCCGGAAGAAACTTTTGAGCCACCAAAATACCCAGAGCTATCTCATGAATCATCTTCATCAGATTCATCATCTCATTCATCACCACCACCATTGAAAGGAGCTACCACCAGATCAACCTCCAAATCAGTCAAGAAACCAACCGATACTTGGGCATCACGTGCCAAGACAAAGATTGTCAAAGTTGTCAAACAAGCAAGGAAACGCAACGTTGTTAACAAGAAACTGAATCAGCTTGCGGACATAGTCAATCTACTTCAGAACGTGATAAACGAGTTTTCGGAGGAAAGAGAACAGATCCAGCAGTTTCTCAATCGAGATATCCAGGGGGAAATGGACAAGCCGATTAGGGACTACACTCATAAGTTCCTTCTCGACACTGTCCCTGAAGTCACCAAAGAGATGTTCGCCAGACAACTCTTTCCACATCTCATATCATTGGTAAAGCATACACTGGCTAATACCCCTGCAGTCATGGAAATCAAACCAGTTCCGTCTCCTGTTGTCTCTGATGCTAAATTGATCTCCAAGCTGGTTATGCAAATGTCTAAACGATCTGCAACTTTCACTTCTGACGAAGCTAAACTGTTTGAGGCATTACTAGAATATCAACTCAAGACATCATGTAAAGAGTCGGCTGGTAAGGTTAAGCGACCAATAGACGATGATGATGCGGACAAGGATTCTGAGCCAAAACGCAAAAAGAAAATTGGCGAATCCTCATTTATGATTCCACCATCCCCAAGGACCACCACCACCACAAGATCTTCACAACGACCTCCTGCTAGCGACAAACCTCAGGACTCTGAGTCTCCACCACCAACGGAGAAAATTGGTGACCATTTCGAATACACCGATGGTGATGACGAAAAGACTCCTGAGTCCTAACAACCGCCTTCTTCAACACCATCAATCAAGCACCAACAAGCATCATCCTCCAAGCCACAGAAGAAAAAGTCTACTACAGTTGTACCTTGGTTGGATGAAGATGACACTGAAGAATACGATTGGTTCTCCAAGCTTGTTGATGCAACCCCTCAATTACCGGAAGGACATGAACCGATAGATGGTCGAACCATGGAGCATGTCAAGATCATTCAAGAAAAGTTTAAAGTGAAGAAGATGACGAAAGCAGAGTTAAGACGAATCAAGAATGATGCCTTTCAACTGCTAAAGGACAGCTCCGATAGTGCCATTGAAGTCGAATATCATCTCGACAACATAGCACGAGCCATGTCTAACAATATTGATTGGCTCAACCCTGAATCCAACATCGACTTCACCATACCTGACAAGACTCCATACTACACCTCTACGTTAAGACATAGACGGTCAGGTGCATGTATAGTCCTTTCAGACCTACGAATGGGAACAACTTCAAGAGGAGCGCCTAAGCTTTCAGGCTCTTCTTGAAGTTGGCTAGTATTATCAGAAGGTGTTGTATCTTCTTGATCATATTCCAGATCATATACTCTCCCACTTAGTTCTTGAGATATGAGATTCCTTTCAAGTAAATCTCCATACCTAGCCACTATGACTTTGTTCTCAGCTGGGTAGTAGAAGTAGTAACCCATAGTTTCCTTAGGGTATCCTACAAAGATACACTTAACAGATCTGGGTTGGAGCTTATCTGGTGAGTCACGTTTAACAAACGCCTCACATCCCATACCTTTAAGTAAGAAAAGTTGGGAGCTTTTCCTGTCCATCTTTCATATGGAGTCTTAACAACCTTCTTCGTTGGAACCATATTCAAAATGCGAATAGCAGTTTCAAGGGCATAATCCCAAAAAGTTAAAGGAAGAGTTGTAAGATTAAACATTGATTGTACCATGTCAAGTAAAGTATGATTTCTCCTTTCAGATACACCATTTTGTTGTGGAGTATAAGGAGATGTGAGCTGCTGGATAATTCCACACTCAGCTAAGTAATCTTTAAACTCTTGGCTTATATATTCACCACCTCTATCGGATCGAAGAGCTTTAATCTTCTTACCGAGTTGTAATTCTAATTCACTTTTGAAAACCTTAAGTGTTTTAAAGACTTCATGTTTATGTTTAAGTAAATAAAGATAACCATAACGACTGAAATCATCCGTAAAGGTTAAGAAGTAGGTAGCACCACGTTTTGACACATGTCTAAGTGGACCACACACATCAGTGTGTATCAATCCAAGTAGATCTGAAGCCCTTTCCACTTGCTGTGAAAAAGGTTTCCTTGTCATCTTCCCATCTATGCAAGACTCGCATTTGTCAAATGATCCATCATCGACACTTTGTAAAAGCCCTTAATGATGCAGCTTTTCCATGTGTTTCTTGCCTATATGGGCAAGGTGACAATGACAAAGATAAGAAGAGTCCCAGTTAGACTTGCTCTTCTTATTGCTAATGCTATACAACGAATTATTTCCATTGGATACACAACCATCCATATCAATTTCAAACACACCAAGTATAGGAATTGCATTAAAATAAAAAAACATTATTAAAAGAAACCGAAATTCCATAATTGGTAAAAGTGTGCATAAAACCAATATCTTTTAACAAAGAAACTGAAATAACACCCCTAACAAAGAATTAAGCCCGAAGGCAACACTAAATCAAAACTCCATATGGCTTCAACTACTGCACGCTTTCCATTGCCAACGTACAAGTATCTTTCTCCACAGGTCAGCTTCTTCACCCCTCTAAGTCCCTGCGATGTATTATAGATGTGAGTACCACATCCTGTATCATAAATCCAGGAATTTTGCTTATGAGGAAAAGAAAATAATTCAAACATAAAAATACCTGATGAGCTAGGAACCATCTTAGTTTTATTCTAAAGACAATCATTCAGAAACACTGAACAGTTCCGCTTCCAATGACCTGGTGAGTTACACTGGTGGCAAGCCGAATCCTTCTTAGGATTCTCCTTTTTCTTTGCAGGGTTCTTCTTAGGAGCTGGTGGGATGACAACTTGTTTCCCCTTTCCTTTTCCTTTCCATTTCTTATTTGCTTGCGGCTTTGGCTTATTCACCCTACCACCTTGTATTGCTAGTACGGCAGGTGTAGGTGCCTTCTTAGGTAATATTTTCTCGAAGTCTACAAGCATTGCATGTAACTCATTCACTGTCTTCCCCGTGCAATGCATGTTATACTGGCGCACAAAATCACCAAATTGTTCCTGATTAAGGGAATGATTGATGAGTCTAACACACACACATCTTGGGAGTAACCACAGTTGAGCTTCTCCAATTGGTCCAAGTGATGTTTCATCTCGAGGACGTGGTCGGAGACAGATTTACCAACCTCCTGCTTGCATCTATGAACCTTTTCAATTAGTTCATACAATTCAGCTGCTGGTGGCTTCTCAAACATACGTTTAAGTTCATCTAGAATGCTCATAGGCGGATAGTGCTCAAATTGTTTTTGCAATTGAGGAAACATCCCCGAAAGCATAAGACACGCCACATCATTGTGCTTCTCATATTCAACATGATACTCCTCTTTTTCAAGAGCAGTAGCTGTATCAATAGGAGCATCAGGCAGAGGTGTAGTCAAAATCTCAAGTCTTTTGGCAACACGAAGGATGATCCTAAGTGCACGATGCCAATCATTGAAATTTGGGCCAGTCAGCTATTCTCTTCCAATCATATCTTTGAAAGCATCACTCATTAAGCTCATAGTGTTATCAGGTTGATGAGCCATCTACAGAAAAAGTTCAAAAAACCATAATTAGTATTTTGATAATTTTCATTTTCAATAAAATTAAATACCCAAGGTTCATATTCATATAACCAATTAATTATTATTGAAAACTAGGATCCAAATTGTCATAATCTCATCACGTCAGTTGATCTGCTAGTAATGAATTTATACAAAATGGTAGAGCCCTTGCTCAATTGCCAATTTCAATTGCAATCCCTAGATTTATGGGATTTACATTTAGCCAATTTCAATTGCCATGTAAACAAGTTTTATCCCATCTTATGCCTTGAGTTTTCAGTTCTCACCGCCTAACTCAATTAAGTTGTCCAACTTAAGAAACTGTAAAATCATCCATGCCCGTTCTCACGTCACGTGGATATTTTACCCTTTGATTACGATCTAAATCACGTTCTCACGCAAATAAAAGGTAATCTCAGGTGTTTCCATTTCGTTGGATGGCATACAACTTAAATTAAGGGTAATAATTTTGATGTCAAATCAAATATGTACAAAGATGTCATGCATTCATCTTCGTAGCATAAGTTTTTATTAAAACATTTATATCTTTGTTTTAATGTTTAAGCTTTTCATCATCAAACTTTAATCGAGGTATTGGTTGACCAATTAAAGAATTACCTTTAATTACCACTATATCCTACTGCTGCATGAGTCATAAGACCCAAGTTATTCGGATAATTACCACAAAAGTGGCGCGTAGAATTTAAGGTAAATTCACACTTAAGATTTTACGCACATATATAGGAATACTTGGTAGCTCCATTAAGACGCACAAACGAGCAGAGAACTAGGTCAGCGCGAAGGATATTACATAACCTCATCTTTAAGGTCACAATTTAATGCGTACCAACCTTGTACCCATCACACAGTTTGTCATTAATGGGTGAGCCGTTCTAACTATTTTGTGCATAAGATCAATCAATTAAACGATTACGATTACTATGCTTAAAAAAACACATGTTTCACCATTGTTTAGGTCATTTTATTTTTCTTATAAAAATACCCTTGTTACACATAACAAACAGCAAGTATTTAAAAAATAAACATATAAACAATGAATACATAACTTAACAATTAGTCATGCATATCAAATAGCCACATGCAAACCTTTTGATAAATCCTATTAATAATCAATTCTAGATCTGTCAATATGTATATGTCTAATTAAGACTTTCACCCATTTTCAGCAATGTACAAGGTGAGCCACATGCATCGATTCATCGATTGCGTAAGTCAAAATTAAAACATATACCACATAGCATATAATTGATTTAATAATAATGATTGAGGTCTTCCCCAATTTTAGAGCTATCAAAATTTTAGTGTATATCACTTAACCAAGTAAATCATACAATAAAAGCAGATCCATGACAAAACATGCATGTATTTATCATGGATATAAATCACACTTAACAATTAAACAAGAGTTACGCAACTTAATACACATAAAATTGCATGCAACCTAGGGTTTTCTAATCCAATTAAAAACAAACGTTTACAAAACCCTAATTAGGGCACAAAAATACGCCCCCCCCCCCCCTCCCAAAAAATATTTTTATGGTTTAGGTCTTGCAAACCCTAGATCTACACATACAATTAATAACACAATCCATTTATTTGTTTTATGTGTTTCACTAATTAATTACTTATTATACAAGGCTCGTGATGCCACTGTTTAGTTTAAGATATATGATATAGTAATAACATATAGACATCACAGAGTACACAGCGGAAGACTTAGGAATATAATAGCAATTAGTTAACTGGAAATAAACGCGTAGCATACCTCTTGCAATTGGCTAGATCTCTTCAATGAATGTGACAAAGTGGTTTAACGAGTTATCCCTTACCGTTTTATAACACAAACCAATTGATGTAACAATAGTGTGTTACACCACGTTCTTGTACACATGAATTAACAAACGAATTAAAGAGATTGCTAGATCTACAAAACCTTGTTTTAGAAAAACAAAACCAAACACCCTAAGGAAAGGGTTGGCCGATTTTGCAAGAGAAAACAAAGAAAAGATTTAGGTTAATGTGTGTGCACAAAAGTTAACCTAAACCTTTAACCTTGATTTGTGTATATAGTGAATGAAAATCTTAGGGAACAAGTTAGGGTTTAGAATTGTGAAACCCCCTATGGCCGGCCACTAAAGAAGCCCCAAGGGATACCCAAATCTTTTCCAATTTAAGATTTTTCACTAATAGTCCTTCTCTTTACATTTAATGGTCGTTAGTTATTTCCCGTTAAATACTTAACGATCATTAGTCGAGTTTTGTATAATAATTAATTGTAATCATTTTACATTAATTATTTAACTTTAATTCTCATTCGTAATGTGTGCAATCCTGTGGTCACGAGTTCGAATCCGAACATGCACGGTTTTATAAATATATACATTTCCAACAGAAAAACCCTAGGCCGTGTTTTTATTTTACGTATAAACAATGCTTGTTTACTTGTTTAATTTTATATTCATAATAAACACATCCATGTTTATCATGGATATAGGTTCTTGATATGTTGATATAACTTTCTTGATAAATTGTTAATATGTTTACATGCAAATCCGATGATTATAACTTGTTATACGCGTGCTTGTTTAATTTTTTAGTTTGTTGATTGCATGACACGTAGTTACTAAAAAATTTATAACAAATCAACTGTAAATAGTTAGGACCTGAAATATTTATGGTAGATCTACGACTCAATAGACTACAACTTTGTAGGTTACTGCTAAGGTTGGGGAAGATTCCTTCCTTTTCTGGTCGAGGTTTGAATTCGACTGAAAAATTTTATCAGCTTTTTTGTGATATGTGATGTATACTTTTATAAGGTTTATGCAATCGAGTTTCTCGATGTATGTGGCTCAATTTACATACAAGTGAAAGCCTTGTTTAAGTGTATATATATATTAACCCTAGTTGGCATTTATTATGTTGTCATCGGCTTATGGTTTGCATGTATTTATTAAGTGTTAATTGTTTTGATAATTGTTATAAGTGTTTTAGTTGTTTACATTTTTTTATTATTAGTTATGAATCATGTAAAAGCAAAGTGTTTTAAGAAAAAAAAATATTAAACATAACTAAAAACTATGAAACAATATTTATTATAAGCTATTGTTTTTGCAAAGTTTTATGTGTCAAACTTGGGTTCGTCTTACATCCGATAATGCTTTGGCTTCCCACGACGAGACTTGAAAATTACATTGGTTTATAATGTGGTTTTCTAAAGTAAAGGTTTATACTTTTATTAATGACCAATATTTGATTTGAAACCATTGTCTTGTGTGTTTATAATGCATTGGGGCTTCATACCGTAATTTTTTTCCGCGACGAACACACAAGTAATTTGTTTACAATCAAAACATGGTCTAGGGTTTGAATTATCTTAAAATTTTCCCGCCCCACGACATGTTTTGACATATGAGGGAATTATTGAAAGAACTGGGGTCTTCTGACTCATGCAGAGTACAATATACGGTTTGATCATTCTTTAATCTTTTCTCATGATAAAAGTACATTACTTTAGCTTTAAAAACACATTAAATTGTCAATTTGTTAAAAGTATAATGTCTTTATTTTTATATACACATGCTATGTGTATTAAATTTAAGTGACATCTTGACGCACGATAATAAAATAACTTGATTGAGTAAAGTTTTTTATTAAAACCTATGATAAGAAGATGTATGCATGCTTCTTCATACATATTTGATATACACGTTATTTTTCAAATGTTATACCCTTTGAAACTAAGTCTTTGCAACCCAATTATAAGGACACTTGCAATTTCCTTTTACTCTACGTGAAACGTAAGTAAATTGCAACCCAAAGTAAATAACCACTCATCATGAGACGGTGGTGGAATATTTGCAGTTCTTTATTGGGTGACTTAATCGAGTTAAGCTAGTGAGATACTTAAGCTTGAGGCATAGATGGGATAAAACATGCTTACATGGCACTAATTATTTGTGCTCTAGTGCCATAAGTAAGTCCTATAATGATCTATGGAATTGCACTTCTATTGCAATTATTGCTCGTCACTTACCTTTTGAATACACCATTGCTAGAAGATCAATGAATGTTTTATTTACAAAACTTGGGTAGTTAACTTTAAAAGGATAAATTATCGAAAATACTAAAAATTGAATTTTTGTAAATTTTTTTGATGCTATTAATACAACATTAAAACCGTAAATGTGGTTTTGTTCTTTTCTTGTTAAATAGATCCACATCCATAAGCGTTTGTTAGAATCGTTTTTTACTAAAAGACAAACTGAGACTCCTTTCCTTGTATAAAGAGAGAGACTCATTCCTATCCTTTTTCGTGTTTGAGAAAGTTGTGATAGGAACTTTAGAATTGTCAGCAAACTTACTGATTTTTATCAAGTTTTAGATTTATAGTATACTGAATTATTTAAACAATCACCAACACTTACGAGTAGTGTACTCGATCAGTATAGTATAGTAAGTCGGCAAGACCGGGTCGTTCACAGGGAGCGAAGAGATCCTAAATTGTCTAGCAGTTTTTAAGAGGTTGTCACGTACGTTTTAAATCCGTCGATAATTTTTTTAGTATAATGAATCTAATTAACATAAAATAAATAAAAAGATATATTGGTTCTGGTAGTGAAGATCAGATAAAGGCATGCTTGCTTTGTTAATCCCCTAATTCTTTAATGATCTAGTTGTAGTGCAATGTTCATCTAGTGTGCTTTGGTGATATCAAATACGTAGGGAGTCACTTGGTTATCAATTTCCCCTCTACCGTGTTCCTAAAAGTCGGGCACGCCTACCAGGTCCTGCTACCCAATCTAATATTCCAAGTATTAAGTTCATTCAAATGATCTTGTAACCTATGTTTTTGTGTTGTTTGCCAAGCCACTTAGTTTTCTTTAACAAAGGAGAAAGCGCATGGTCTGGTCTAATAACTCCAGTATCACTACTAAATCTTAAACCTTTTAATCTACCACTTTAAACAAGGTAAGCACCTATCGGTCTTGCCTCACCACTAAAATCACGTGCCAATAGTGTTAATAATGAACCCTACTATTGTCGACCACTAGGTTTGTACACCAGCTTATGTAAGATCGCAAGTTACCATGGTAGATGATGTGCTATTTCATCCTGCTTTTAATATACATAAAACTTAGACAAACTTAGGATAAACACATACTAACGAGCAGAGAACCCGATCAAATGAAGTAAAGCCTTAGGTAAATCTGAGTGTCGTCCTAAGAGAGCTGTGACCTTGAAAGAACTAAGATTATTATAAATGATATTGATATGATATTGATAATCTATTGATATGATATAATTATTCCAATTACACATACACAAGAATTTAGGATAAAGAGATAGAAAAGCAAAGCTTAATAAAGAATACAAATAAGAATTGATTCTCAATATAAGAGTTCAATATAGTGGTTAATTATCGCAGACTCCTTTGGTCAATTCGTCATGGCCTATGGTTCTTAGATTCCTCAACAAGATGAACAGGTCACCCGGGATCATTCGGTAACCTAATAGCAGTCATTAAGGGCCAAATCTACTAGATCTAGTCTATGGAAACCCAACCGTTAGGAACTTAGATTTCCCCTAGCCTCTTAAATACCTCCACTTGATAGGTGATCATTTGGTCAGTTCACACACGAAGAGTGGTTGTACTATGGCCAATTCCTTCCATACTTCGCAACCTATTAGACTGAGGTCAGTTGGTTAATTCTCCCAGCCCTTTAGATACTAACAAGCTTATAATATTACCAAGACTAGCGATCTATGATAAGACTAGTAAATGTCTATAAAGAAATAAAATAAAAATTAATAACATAAATGCAAACTTAAATTAATAACATGAATTCATAATATAAACCCTAGAAAAATATAAAAGGAATTCAAACTCGAATACAACGGAAATCGTAGATGAGAACTTCGTTATTCATACTCCTAAACCATGATTCTTCTTATGTGTTTGATCTCCCCAAACCCTAGAAAGGTTTGGGAAAGGAGAGATGCCTATAACTGATGAAAACTTCATCTATTTATAGGCTCGGATACCAGTTACGGCGTAATATTTATTAATTAGTTACGCCGTAACTCTTCAAAATCTTGTTCTTATCCATGGTTACGGTGTAACCTGAGCTGAGGGTTAGGCCGTAGTCTTTGTAAATCAGATGCTTATCGGCTGTTACGGCGTAACCTGGGCTGAGGGTTACGTCGTATCCTTTGTAAAGTTGATGTTTATCTGTTATTACGGCGTAACCTGAGCTGAGGGTTACGCCGTATCCATTGTAAAGTTGGCTGCTTCATGTTCAGTAGTCTTGTTAAGGCGTAACTATACTCCATTGTTACGCCGTATTCTTCTTGATCATTATTACGGCGTAACTCCATCACTTGGTTACGCCGTAGTTGAGAGAAAAATCATCCTTGGGCCTAGAAATGTCCATTTACCGCTTCCTTGCATGAAATAGATCCTGAAATGAAATAATAAGGAATAAGGATGTTTCTACTATCATTTTATTCATAATGTGATGATAAAGGGGGAAATAACGCTTAGAATATCAGGATTATTTGATGTCATCAGTAGAACCCAAAGATATAAGTCTATAACAGTACATAAATCATCCAAAACACACATAGAATAAACTAAATAACTTCAATCATTATATAAATAAGGTTCATAACATGACAAGCATAAAAGACCTAGCATTGTATGACAAAAGATAAACAAAGATTATTCATAATAGTAACAATAATATAATTCATAATGAACAACTAGATAATTTTAGGTTTATGATGTGTTAAACCTTCACTCTTGGTGTCTTCTAGAGTCTCCTAAACCTTGTGGAATTTTAAAACCTTGCAACTCTCTAAAATTCAGAACTCTTCAAATATGTAGAATAGGGTTGTATTTATAGGCCTAAATTAGGGTTTGCGTCGTCAAATGATATGGCGTATGCTCCTTTAGGGTGTTACGACGTATCTTCATTAAAATTCTCAGTCGAATCTTCTAGAATTCTTTTATAAGGCGTATCCATGGATGTTGGATACGGTATATAGGTCTTCAGACTTTTGAAAATAAATGTTTAATGAGAGCTCACACACCGTATGACTTGGGATGTCAAAGGCGTATCCATTCTTCAACTTGGATAATCTTTAACGAGAAGGCACATGGCATATGACAATAGAGTGTCATACGTCGTATGCAACTGCTGAAAAGGTGTTCTCAATCATACATTGGCATTTTAGCTCGAATTTCGTTGTTTTTCACGAGAATTCTCCTTTTGCTCCAAATAACTACTAAAACACAAATATAAAGTAATTAAGTATGATATTCAATATAAACAAGGCAAAAAGGAGTAATTATCGTAGAAATTTGATAGCTAAAACATGTATAAATTAAGAGCTATCAAATATCCCTCACTTGACTTCTACTTGTCCTCAAGTAGACTCTTGAATTAAACTAATAAAAATGCCTCTTAGTAACAAGAAGATAGAAATTTAAATTTAACCTACTTCTAGTTTATTGCAAGACCAAGCACCTCACGAAAAGGGAAAAGAAAATATATCTCAATCACTCATACTAATCTAGGTTTGTATTTTCTGATTACTCAAGGGCTCAATCATGGCGCAAAAACTATTATAAGCTTGACCAAATTTCAAGTCTCCACCACTAGATTCTACAGGTAATAATTATTCTAGATGGCAAAAATATGAGTTGACACATATAATGGTAGGCTTAGGGTTTGAGTCATTTTTGGAGCGTTGTCTCCACCAACAACATTATTATAGCGAAAGCGACAAAACCACAAGCGCACACCCAAATCCATGGACGAGACACCTATGATTGCTCAAATAAGATAAATGGTAGGATATAGGCATGGGAAATATTTATAGGTTAGACACTTGACACGAACAAAACAAATAGATCCTAAGTCCACACTCTCAACGCTTGCTAGCCTCACTTAATCCCATAAAGTATAGTTCTAGAATCAATCGAGAGTCTTCAAATGATAAGTATATCGACTTAATGCAATGTAGTGTAGTATGGTTTGGAATCGAAAAGAAATGAATCGGTCTCGATAATACTATCGAGTATAATATTGTGCAAGCTATTGATTTTGTAAATAAATATAGCGCTAGAATGATGATGAGGATCATGAAGAAATATATGCAAGATATAATGAGTGAAATGATTGGCCATAAAGTAAAATCGCTCGAAAAGGCATTAATGATTTATTAAAGTATTTCGTGACGAGACAAGTCTTTGGTCTTGAAGTCCATACACATAAACATATAAACTTATTGGATATGAATCGGTCTTTGTGTGAAAATAAAATGAGAATATTTGAAATTATATGATATAAGTTTCACATAGATGGAAGTTTCTTGATAGTTATACACTACCTGATATAGCATTTCCTTCAAACTTATTGGCAATATGTATAGCTAATATCCTACGAGAAGGAATTGGATGGGGTGAAACAAATACTTAGATATATTCTGGGTAGAAAGATATAGATTTATATTTTACTAACCCATCAAACGAAGTTTAGTTGGTTATGCAGGTGCACGTTATTTGTTTGATCCTCACAAAGCTAGATCTCAAACTGGTTATTTGTTCTTGAACGGAGGCACCACAATTTCATGGCATTCATAGAAACAAACACTTGTCTCAACATCATCAAATCATGATGAAGTTATCGCTCTACATGAAGCTAGTAGAAAATGTGTATGGTTGAGATCAATGACACAACTCATTGCGACTTCTTGTGGGCTAGAGAAAGAGAAAATCCCAACTCTCATCTACGAATTCGAACATAATGCAGCTTGTGAATAAAAGAAGGGTATATCAAGAGTGATAGGACAAAACATATACCTTCAAGATTCTTGTCACAAACTCAAGACCTTTACTTCAGACTGACACGAGCACACAAACACCGCAAAAACAAAATGGTCTAAAGACTTCTATGTAGTTTATAAAAGATGTACAAGACCGAGGTGAAGATGGGCACTACAAAGAGGATTACTATTGATAAGTAAAGGGTGTTGGCAATCAAAGTGATAGAATGCACAAACTGATGTGATGATGATGAACAACAAATTGGTGATTGGTGCAATTTTTTATAAGCTTAAACTTCGATATTTTTTTAAGGGAAAATTAGTTAAATAGACCGCGCACCCTGAGGCTTATTAGTTTATGGACTACGCCTTTTTAAAATTTAAAAATAGACCGGTTGCCCACCGATTTTCTTGGACCCAACCAGGGGCTGCCATATTTCCGACAACTTATGACACAAGTACGTATTTTGAAGGTATATGTCATGTATTGTAACGTATTGTTTTTTGGGCAACTTGTATTGTTATTTGGGCATCTTTATGTTTTTTGGGAAACTTGTAATTATACAAGAGGATAGTTTTGTCATTTCACATTTAAAAAAAACAAAAAAAAATCAAACGGCCACACAAAACATAGATTCACACAGTCACACACCTTTTGTCCTCCACATAAACCATCACAACTAACACCACTACAACCACCCAACAACCCGACGCCACCACAATCCGGCCGCACCTCCACACACGCCACCACCATCCGGCGGCACCACCACACAACTGAACCTTCTTCTGCAGTGGCCTGTCCTTGTTACAGGTAATTCAAATCACCTGAAGAAATCTTTTGTTATTATCTACTTAAGTGCCAAAAAAGGACTCCTCTCAAAATTGCTCGTATCCAAACACAATCTTTTATTATTATCTACTTAATGTGTTTTATCTTCGATTTAATCTGTAATTTTAGTTAAATTTGCATTTGTGGTTGTTCCCTTGATGAAAGTCAAAATTAGGGTTATCACCCCTAAACCGAAAATCAGGTTTTGTAAATTTCTTAATCTGATGCAATTATGTTCTGCTAAAAAACATAATCAGGCTCGGTATTGATTATTGTATCTAAATTATTATATCTTCTTTTATACTCTAGATTCAGGCTCGGTATTGATTATTGTATATTATACCTTCTTTTATACTCTAGATATATCTAGGAGGAATGGTGTTCTGAATGTGTGACATTGATTTGCAAATGGAACAACTATAGCTTGTTAGGACTTATTTTCTATGATATTTAAGGTATTGTTTGAATTGATTTTCTCTAGCATACAAGTACTTCTAACCTTTAAGCTTTTATATCTTATCTATCTTAAGCTTTTCAAGTAGCTGTTGAAGTTTATATCTACTATTTTCAGTCTAAAAGGGCCGTTTGGACGTACTTTTTATATGTCCGCAGCACTTGGATGTATGGGTTGATTTGATGTGGCTATTTAGACCAGCCGATGCAGATTGGGCTTTAGCTTACCATGAACGGATGCTTGAATACTTCTGGAACCACAAGGTTGAATACACAAATTGATAGCCGTCTTTCAAGGTACGATCCTTAATGTCTGTTTGACACATAATTATTGTGAAATGTTCACTTGTGAAGTCTTTTTCTTTCAACTTTTATAATATGTATTTTTACTTGTGTTATATATTAGTCGATTATTATAAAAAAATTAAATCAACGGCATTTCTTTTGTAAATACCCATGCACATATACAAAAACGGCTATGGTTTGCAAACCACTTCTATATTGGTTATGTATACTTTATTAATATTTGCTATATAGCAGAATATAATATTTGGTTGCCCAAAAGTACATCACGGTACATGTCCTTTAATGTCTTCTGTTCCCAATCACTTTCTTCAATACAATTTGTTTAACAAAATCTTTCTTTCTTCTTTTGGTCTATTGACTTCATATCTTTATCCCAATCATTCTGCTTTTGTTTAGAAAATATGTCTGACAATATCCCACTGGATGTTCAACTAGATATCATCCGTAGGCTACCTCCTAAGTCTATACTCCAGCAACGTAGTGTTTGCAAGTTATGGAAGGCTGGTATAGATTGTGGAAGCTTCATCTTTAATTACGGTGTTCGTCGTAATGATGAGTGTTTATTTACGCTAACATTCGATATGGGTGACCAAGGTTTTGTGTTAGCTTTAGATGAACAGCTAATCGCTACGCCACTTAATACAGATTTAATGCTTTCATCTACGATTACAGTTGGCAATTCTAATGGTCTTTGGTGTTTTGTCTATGGTTCTAATCTAATGACTGTTATTTGGAACCCGGCAATCAAAAAATCACTTGCAGTATTTGTCCCAGTTTACACGCATCAAATCGAACGTCAAAAGATTTGTTTTGGTTTTGCCGTCCGTCCGGACACTCTTGACCCGACGACCGTGAAGGTCTCCTATCCTGTTTTCGAAAGTGGTTTCTGGTATGTGTCTGTGTTTTCTTTGAACTCGTTAAGGTGGACAATCCTTGAAAATTTCCACCCCCCCCCCCTCCTCATGAAACTATCAAATTGGAACGTAAAAGTCATGAAGTTGTAGGTCGTTTTATCTATTGGACTGGGAGTGAAAAGTTAACTAATGAGGACGGTGTTTTTTAGAAGATTTATATGTTGATTTCTTTTGATTTGGTAACCATCCAATTTAAAGTTATAGGCCTACCGCAGATTTTAAAAAATGAACTCCCAGTTCCATTCAATGTTTTCGATCTTGGAACCTCTCTAGTGATTTCTGGGACGATCATTGGTGAAGATATTCCATTATTTTGCGGATGGTTGTTGGACGTCAATGGTTCTTCCATAACATCATTTAGAAGCCTATTCGCCATCCCTACCGTATATTCGGTTCATTTGCTTGGGTTTACAAAGGATCAAGCTCCAATAGTGGAAGCGTACAGCGGCAATCATTTGGGTCAGTCGGTATTTGTGTACAACAAAGAACTTGAATTATTTGTCTGCATGGGAATGTTAGGAGATGCGGGATCTTTCTACATCGCCCTATACAAAGAATCTCTTCTTTTGTTAAATCATCCAGACCATGATGTTTATAGTATGTTTTATTTTTAACTTACACCATTATATTCATGTTCAACAGGTTTGTTCGGCAGAAGTTAGGGATCATGCTTAATGGGAATGAAGCTTTGTGGTTTTAGTACGATGTCTGTATGTGAAGGAAGCATGGAGTGGTTAGCTTTTTCTGCGTACTTGGTGAATTTTATAAAGCAAGTGGTTATATATTATGTAACCATTAAACTCATAATTATGTAGGTAATCGTAATATGTAGTAGGTTGTTTGTATGAAACGTTGTATGTCAACGTATTTACTATTTCCTATGTTCTTTAATCCCATTATACATCTTTGTTTAATCTGGGGAACTAGCAGTTGTTTCCAATAAACAATGTGGCAACTAACTGTTGTACGTAGGGCAACTTCTTTTCCCTATTGACTACTTTTATAAACCAAGGAGTCCTTCTAGTTGTTACAATTCGTATTCTACAATCAACTAATAACTGCCAACTAGTGACTATGCACACTTGAAATTAACAGATTTACCATTCAACACTAGTACAATTTAACTAGCTGTTGTAAGTTTAATACTAGCAACACTAAACCAGTATGTGTCTATTCAGGCCCAGAATAGTAAGAGCAACACCTACACAAGGTCACTAGAATGGTATCAGCAGCACCTACACACGGGCAGCACAAACACGGCCATACACAACAGTATTAACGACTGTGGCATCATTTCGTTGATGTGTTCTATCACAAGCAGTGGTTAAAATAGCTAGCAGTAGTAACCAAATTACTGGCAGTTGTAAGTATACAACCAATTCAGTTTTACTAGCGGTAGTAAAAATAAGTATAGCTGTAGTAAAAATGACTAGCAGTTGTAAGTATACAACCACTTCAGTTTTACTAGTGGTAGTAAAAATAACTATAGCGGTAGTAAAAATAACTAGCAGTTGTAAGTATACAACCAATTCATTTTATAATTTGAGATTTAATTTAAGTAATCGTGCATAAAATCAGTGTAGCATTTTTTTTACGCTTAGAAATGTCGCATATACCTCAAAATAGTCAACTCAAATGAATGTAACTCTACACATCTGATAACATGATGCCTTTATGTGCTTACGTCTAACTGAAGACGTCGTCGTTTTTAGAATAAGTGATGGTCACAGCACATTGATTGTGTAATAGGTCCGCCATATTACCATGGCTTACTAAAATATACCATTTCGTAATATTTTACGGACCAAATTTGAAAAGCTTGTATCTTGGGCGCACGAATCAATGAACCAACCCAACAACCACATATAATGATCATAATAACACACCCTCGTTCTGACCATCAATTGCAAATCAACAACCCTCATCCAAAGCCTCATGTCGTGAATTAAAAAAACCAACAAAATTTCCTTGAAAACCATGTCGTTTCGAGCTAATGTTATCACCAGTATGAGAGATTATATTAGCAACATGCCAGATACAGTGATCGGTAACATTTTGAATCGGTTGCCAATAAAAGAAGCGGTGAGCACCTCTATTTTATCTACAAACTGGAGGTTTAAGTGGACCTTGCTCACCGAAGTCATAATTGATGAGGATTTCTTTTATTATTTAACATATAAGTTTGATGGGAGGCATGTTACTAGACTTTTAAATCAGCTTACGGGTCCCATAAAAAAGTTTGTCTTCTCTGTAGATCCCAAACCGTTGTCTGGAATGGAAGACTTGAATTATGAAGAGATTCGTGATTGGCTTATGTTTTTGGCACTGCAAGGAATTGAGGACCTGACAATTAGAAACTGGTATGGACAACCAGTTACATTGCCAACCCAAATTTACGGGCGTATTGAATTGAAACATCTTGAAATTCATTGTTGTGATTTTCCTAGTTTGGTGTTTTTCACTACTTTTCTAAATTTATTGAGCTTAGAATTGTGTTCAGTCAAATTTCTAACCGGTACAGTTTGGGATTTAATTGATGGTTGTCCCTTACTTGAGTCTCTTAGATTGGATGTTGAGAGTACAAACGAGATGAAACTATGGAATCTTGCAAGTCTTAGGAATTTGAAAAAGTTACATTTGTCATTCGGTATTTCAAATGCTGTCATGACAATCATAGCATCCAATATCTTTCACCTGACAAGACTTCCATCTCTTGAGACCCTTACATTGGATTTTGACTATTGCACGGTAAGACCGTTTTGAGATTTACACTTCTAATTTTACAATGTTAAATATATGTGTAACTGTAACGACATTTAATCTTTGAAACTAACCCAAAAGTCGACCTGTTGTAGTTGATGCGTGATGGTAATTCCAGGATGAATGTCCCTTTGCCGTTTGTATCCCTCGTTAATCTGAATCAAAAAGGAGTTGATTTTGGCGATACTGTTATCATGTCATTCATCGTCCAAATGATTCGCGGATCTCCAAACTTGAAAATGCTGGAAACCAGAGTAAGTGTAATACTTTATTACTTTATTTCATACGTATCAAATAAACATCCGTAAACTGCCATGTTTTTGTATCTCAATACTATTTGATTTTCCAGGCTGCACACACGCTTAGTGTTTTACCTTTGGAACAACGTTCATTAGATTTAGACACAACCACATTCAGCCATGGGCAGATTCAGACAGTGATATTTCGATCCTTTCCTAGATCACAGAATGAATTACACATAATAAAGTTTATACTTGCTTGTTCCACAACGTTAAAGAAAATGTATATCAGGGCCAGCGATTTGATGGACGATGGTTATGATAATATCAAGAAGAATTGGGAGTTCGCTAGGAAGCTGTTGAAACTCCCCCGATCTTCTGTCACAGCCGTTGTAAAATTGTTCTAGTGGTTGTAGTTTTATGTATGGTTTGAATACCGTGTGTCAATTAAATTTGTGTACAGAAAGTTTGGTGTGTCTGTTTATCAAGGGGTTATATAATATGTAACCATTAAACTTATAATTATGTAGTAATCGTAATATGTAGTAGGTTGTCGTCTGTATGAAACGTTGTATGTCAACGTATTTAGTATTTCCTCTGTTGCCATTATCCATTTTTATTTCATCTCGCCAACTAGCATTTGTTTCCAAATATCAATTTGGTAACTAACTGTTGTACGTAGGGCAACTTCTATCACTAGCAGTTGTTATAATAACTAGCAGTTGTGCGTATAATACTAGCAGTTGTAAGTATACAACCTATTCAGTTTACTAGCAGTAGTAAAAATTAACTAGCAGTTGTAAGTATACAACCAATTCATTTTATAATTACAGATATTTAATTTAAGTAATCAAGCAAAAAAGCATTGTACCATTTTTTTACGTTTAGAAATGTCGCATAAACCTCAAAATAATCAACTCACTCTACACATCTAATAACATGAAGCGTTATGTGCTTACGTCAAAGTGAAGATGTTGATGTTTTTACAATGGGTACTACTATGTACACCAAAAAAGTAAATCTAAACCTCGGTAGTTGCGCTACTTTTCTTTTCTCGGATTTTGCAGATGTAATTAAGTGGGACTTTAATTGGTCAAAGGCTAAAGCTGTTTGGCACCGCATGATAAATATTTCCGTCTTTCCTTTCATTACCTTGTATTTTTTTATAAGTTCTATACACTAATATTATCAACAATTTATTTATGTTGTGCATGTTTAACGTTTTCATTTCTAATTTCACAAGAAGCTTATATTAAAATAATAATCAACCAATTTGGGGCATATACTCTTTAAATATGATCTCGTAACAAAAAAAATAATAATAACAAAATTAGATGAAATAAATAAATAAGTAAACAAGGTAATATTTATTTTGTGTTACTCTTTATAACAATTTTGTGGTATTTTTAAAAACCGTGACCTAACAAAAATTATGTAACATTTTTTTAATCTAACTAGTTATAATAAGTCGACATTTCCGTTTCATCAGTGTTCACTTGAATAGTATGTTTGAAAACAAATATTATGTTAACAAATTAAATTCACATTAATTACTCCACTTCCCAGTTACCAATTTTATATTTAAGAAGAGATAAAGCTAATTAATAGCTATGGTCTATAAAACACCAATAAGTTATAGTCTATAAAAGACCTACATATATTATTAATACACGAATACTCTTAATAGTATTAGCGATTACAACCTTGAAGTGTATCGACTCTAAATATGACGAAAAGTTATATCAAACTCTAGCCTAGGACCTCCTTTTATAGGCTAAGGAGTCCTTTACAATATACAGTATGTACTCTACAGTATAATTATACTTAGCATACTTATCTAATATGGAGTACAAAACATCCTACCCAAGAAATTCTAGAATGTTACATATTAAACCGACACAATCATACTAGCAGTGAAAAACTACATTAGTAGTGGTTTGCTCTTTATTTTATCTCGGCGCCCGCAAGCTCGTCATTTTTACCTTTACCTCAATCTATCCAACCCGATCTGCCAGGAATGGTAGACGTACACTTGCTTCGGGAAACGGGCTGCTATCAACATAGGACTGAGACCATAATTTTCAGCCGTGTTGTTTGCCTCTCTTTGCATATTCTATCACTCCTTCGACCCAATACCCATTATATAGTTCCTTCTTCCACTCGGGGAGAGCGAGGTTAAGAAGTAACTGCCTGAAATTTGAACATCCCAAATGGCTAATGAGAGTCTAATCGGTTTAAACTCCCACCTTTGGTACGCCATATGGTCTGGGCATGCTTCCACAAACTTCAAAGGACACGGGTTTTGGGTGAAGGAATGTTGTGAATGGTCGCGGAGATGGGTTATTAGTCGTCATTTTCGCCATTTTAGATACGACTAATTGTTATTAGTAGTCATTTAAGAACATGTTTCAGTTGTCGCAGCATCTGCTTTGCGTTTATGTTTTTGTTTTGGGGGGTAAAGGTTTAGGCTATGTATGGGCTTTTTGGAAATGACCGTGCGTGGGCAATGGGTTGCTGTTGACGGACGGATGTATTCTTTTTGTACTGTGTACCATCGTGATCTTTTTCTTATTAACATCTTCAACTTCTCTTTGGTGTTTCTAAAATTTGTTTGTCGAACTGTTTTTGTTGGTGGAGGGATGGTTGTTTTTGTTTTTTTTTAATGTGCTTTCCCTTTATTTACCTCGCGTATTTATAGCGAGCATTTTACTGTTCTTGCACGCGGTATCAATAATTTTCATTTACTGTTTTGTGGGTAGGCACATGCCTAGGCTCCTACCCTGGACATCTATTTTTCCCGCTGGATTTGTCACAAATTTTTTAGGGAAGGAACGTGAATATTTACTTGCAGATTTTCTCTCCTTTTTTGGTATTTGGATAAGCCTTATCCGTAATTACAAACAGTTTAAATTTATCGGTTTATTATCCTTTTTTGTACTGAAAGTTTGCTATGTCTGTATATACTTTTTTTGGTAAAATGTTGCTTCCACAGCTGTTGTTGGTTTTGGAAATGTTGCTTATGCACGTTTGACAAACTAAAGTAAATCATTCATATCGGCGCTTTAAATTTCACTTTTAAAATTTGAACTTCAACTAGTCAACCTTTAAATTCGCAAAAAAACCATATTGTACTTTAGGTATTTTTTTTTATTATAAATGATTTGGAAAACAGAAACAAACTTGATATTTGCGTCGACACTAGCAGTGGTTTCAGCGACCCTAGCAGTGGTTTGTTAAACTGTAGCAGTGGTTGCGTATTCACATATGCAGATAATTGAGAATTTGTTCAAACCATGTAGCCGCTTTTGGTTTTTCCAAAAACGCAACCATGTTGTGAGTTGCAGCAGAACAGTTGGGCACCATTGATGTTTATTTCGAAAATGATTGCAACAGATTGTTAGGTTTTGCGAATTATGATGTGTGTGGGTCTAAACTATGTTTTGCCCTAGCAGTTGTAACTCTTTATTTTTTATCCCCAATTGAATCAAAATTAATTTGTACTTTCAAAACAACTGTTTTAACTCTTGTAGGAGTTGTTAGTATTTTTGGGCGTATTTATCTCCAATTGTGCTATTCTAATGAGCAAACGCAACCGTTATCTTCATCTACTATCTAGACACGAAAATTCTGACAATCAAGTTTATGTTATTGGGCAATTTCGTTTGAACCTCGGGCCACCTTCCAATTTGCAATCTGGGCAACTAAATGCCATAATTGGGCAATACTTGTTGTACGATCAGGCAACTATAATTCATAACCATATGATCATAAAGGATAGACTTAACAGCATAAACCTAACAGCACTAACTTTGGCATAGAAGCACTATCGCATGGTTGGCAGCATAAACTCATAATTATTTTTTAAAGGCAACAAACATTCATAACAGGTGGAACCATTCCTTGTGCACTAGCCCTTTTTTCTATGATCTCGAACCCTCTTTCAGTTTTCGTGATAGAAACACGCTTTGTTAGCTTCCTTCTTTTGAAAGGTGTTGCACTACCGCACCGCATGCCAGCGTCCTCTTCCTGCCATACCATGTTTTTGAAATAAAATTGTGACAAAGCCTGTAGCTTGTGCACAATGTAGACGTCCATGGATCCATTCTCATCCGCAAGGTCATATATTCGTCGAACGTCATTGTCTGTGTGCAACAATGTTAAACCATCTTCGAGTGCCTTATTTGGTGCAGCATAAAATAAAGCCCATTTTTTCCCTCCAATATCATTCAAAACATGATCAAGCACCCTAGTAAATGCAACCCTGGTGGAGCTAAAACACCAGACATCAGCAAGGCGACCGCCTACATAGCGGAGTGGCTGAAATTCAAATTTCCCGTTGTGGTGAACTTTAAATATGACTTCTTTGGTTTCCGCCATGTCCTATAAAACATAAACCCTAATAACAATTAGAATCAACCACTAGACTTTAAAGGGTGTAGTGACCATACCTATAAAACATAAACCCTAATAACAATTTCAATAACTTTTAATTAAATAAATATTTAATAATATAATATAAAATATAAAGCTGCACAATTATTTATATTCATGTACTCTGTAAATATATGAACGAATAAGGTAACAAAGTACATACGGGGGAGTACAACAAACCTGGATTTGTTTATAAAAAAGAAGAAAAGGACAACGATTTTTTTATTTGGATTCTTGGATGAAAGTCAGCCAGGGTAAGCATCTGCAATGGCAACTTGATGAAAGACTTTTTACTATTCTAATAAGATATTCAAATGACTTGTTCCATTGTGGCAATAACTTTGAAGAAGAATTTTTACAAAAACACTTGTAAGACTTCAAGCGTTTGAAGCTATTGTCAAAAAGCTTTTGTATTTATTAAATTTCATTTTACACCCAACATTAAATATGCAAAAGTTATTGCAAAAGCTTTTTGCAGTGGAGTAGTTGGTTTTGCAAAAGCTTTTTACCTCAACCATTTAATTGTATTCAATGCATCAAGTCTTTTATGACTTGATGCATTGGTAATGCTCGAGGAATGTGTGGATGTTGATTGTTAAAGATTATTAGAGTTCACAAAAAAAGTAAAAAAAAAAAAAGTAAAATGCAGAGGCCACTGATACTCTAACTCTTAGTGACCACAAAAAACCCATTTGCAAACACCAATTCTTACAGTTACTTTGGATTATTCACACTATACACCAATTCAAATTGTCAATAAATAATACAGCTGTCTACACAAAAACTAAAAACACCTTTTCATTTGTGAAATTTACCTTTCACTTCTACTGTGATATTTTAGTCAATTAACATTTAGATCAATTAGATTATCAAGCATCACAATCATTTACGAAATTCCGTGTTCTTTCTGTCAAGATGGTACATGCACTCCGAATTGTACTAATTTGCACGATTCTTTATTTAAAGACATGATACACCGTTTCAAGAGAATGGTAATTGCTTGTGAGCCGAAAAAGACTTTCCCAATAGAAGGAAATTTTAGATAGAAACAAGAGCTGATTGATAAGAGGAAGAGAATGATTGAACAACTTCCAGAGTATGAATGTGAGTATGAAGATATGAAAGCGCATTTCAAGAGGATCGAAGATGATAATGCTAATTTGGAAGCAACGTGTGAAGAGGCGATAGCTGATTTTAAGATTTACAAAGATTATAATGTTGATGCTGAAGCGAAGTATGAAGAGATGAAAACAGTTTTAAGAATTTGAAAGATCATAATGCTGTTGTCAAAGCTAAGTATCAAGAGATGGTTGAATGTGCCAAAAAGCTTATCAACATACTCAAAGAAGTTGCAGCTGATGCTGATGATTTTTAGGATTATGAATGTGTTATGCATATGTTTAAGAATGTGCTATTTTGGACTAATTTGGTATGTAAGGTAATAAGTATTTATCTAATTAACAAGATATTAGATTACTGCATCAAATTTTGTGTTATTATTTTATGATATCATTTGTGAAAACATAAATAATCAAAATAATAGCTAATCTCGATATTCTTCACATGCGAATATACTCTAACTAGACTTAATTACAATAATAAACTCAAAATTCCATTAGTTATTGATATTATTCACTAGGAAACATAAATTTTCCAAACCTCAATCTAAAAACATTAGATAGTCAACATAATAAACAAACAGTAAAAACAATATCTAAATAAATCAATAAACATCTTCACATGTGCAAAAATATATATGTAATAAAAAAAACATATAATGAGATAGTCAAAAGTAACAAACAAACACTATCCAATAAATCAATTAACATCTTCACATGTGAAAAAAATAAATATGAAATTCAAGTAACATATTCACATGAGATAGTCAACGCCGGATAAAACTTGTTAAAAACTGAATCAGATTCAATCAAAAAAAAAAGAAATTACAGACTCAATACCAGAGTCAACGGCGGAGATAAACAACGCCGGATTCAATTTCAAAATAGATGACGGAGACGACGGAGATGACGGAGATGCGATTACTATCCAGAACTGGTTTCTATTAGAGTTTGTGTATGTTTTTTAAGTGTGGCTCATATGGAAGGTAAAGAACCAGTAATAGATGATTCTTTAAAGGCTGCAGTTGAAGAAAAGGAGAATGAAGGGGTGCAGGCAACCACTGCCAGTATTGCTGCATCCACTGCTAGTATTGGAGTAACCACTGCTGCTATTATTCTACCCACTGCCAATTCAGACGTTTCCACTGCAGAGACAACCATTGCTACAATTATAACCACAGCAATAACACCAACACCAAAACCAAAAGAGGCTGACAATGAGATTGCCATACAATTGGTCAACCAAAAGTAATCTCACCCTATCCCTGCACCTAGACCTATTGCTAAGAGTCTAAACATTGGTGAACCTGTGCGGAAAGATGTAGTTACTGAAACTGATATTGGAAAGGGTAAAGGGATTGCAGATCCAACTTTGGTGTTTCAAAGTATAGAGGAGCAGATAGCTTTTGATGAAAAAATTGCTAAAAGATTACATATGGAAGTAAATGCTAAAGAAATTGCTACAGAAAAGGAAAGGGCAAAGCAGAAGAAGCCTCTAAACAAGCTGTAGAAGAGCGGTAAACGGAACAGATGTATTTTACCCTACATAATTACGAAAAGTAGTTCAGTTTACTCGTAATGATTAACTTAGCTTCATAGTCCTAAAAAGGGTCAACAAAAACCATAAATAATTCAGGCCATAGAAGGAATCTATACCAATGTCGTAAACAATTGCATAGATGAAGCATATAAACCACTCCTTATTAGTCTACAAACTGCCACTAAATTTTTTAATGAACCAAGTAATGTTACATACCTAACTAGCGACATCTAAGGTATCATACCCTACATAATTACGAATCAGATACACATAAAAAAGAGCAATGGATTATAAAATGGAATTAACAACTATCTAACATAGGTATTAATCGAATAACAAAAATGATTTATTATAACATAGAACCAATTGGAAATAATCATATGTAATAAACAACGAGAAGAATATTTACGTACCATATTTGGGAATATTTTTTTAAAATTTGATCAATCGAATGTGTTTTGCAATCAAAACTGTAGCTTTAAAGATGGTAACATAACTGACGTTACAAGGAAGACAGGGGGCTGACGAAGAAGACGGTTTGATTTGTGAAAATAGTACTGTAAGTAAGAATGCTTTTGTGCGAGAAGCAAAAACAGAGAAAAACGATAACTATGGATGCTTTTTTGGTCAGTGACTTTTGGATTTTGAATATAAATCACTGTACTTTTACTATTCAAATGTGTACTTTTTTTTCTAACGTAAAATGATGATAAAACCCTTTTTAAAATTATACTGTTGCCCAGCGCTTTTTAGTTGCCCAAAAAACAATACCTTACACATACGGGACACTTGTCACAATGTCGATGAGTTGCCCAATGACAGCGGCTGCCCTCGGTCCATTCTCAAATTAAAAATAAAAGTGGTCCGAAAAGTGATAAACCTCAGGGCGCGCGGTCTATTTGCATCATTTTCCCTTTTTTTTAATAGATACACATGGAATGGGTGAAGTTTTGTTTATTTCTTAATAATATTCTGAAAGATGGGTTTAAATTATCAAAGATGTGGATATTGGAATTTTCGATTACAATGGATAAGCCTCTTGAAGTCATGAATTCATTATTTTGTTTTCATTTCTTTCCCAAGAGACAAAATAATACATCCTTACAATTAGAAATTCCAACCAACCGAAGTGACAATTTTACTTTTTACGATTAAAGGGCTCTTTAAACCATGTCAAACAGGCGTTCTTTTCGCATTTTCAGCGATATACTCCGTAATAAATATAGAATGAACATTGTTCATCTTCAAATGATCAAACTATAATAGCACTGTACACATTTAACAGGATTTGTAATCTATATATACGTATATGTAATATGTTAAAGGTGATCAATATTAATTCAAAACTATTAAAAGCGTACATTTATACACAAAACATAGGTTTCAAAGCAAACTGATGAAGATCAACCTATACAAGATCAAGATGAGACACATGCTTGGCGTAACAGTAATATGGGCCACCATACATTACAAAGAACATCTATCCCAATCTTTTTCAGATAGAGCTATAGACTCGACGTAGAGATTTCAGAAAGGTTTACAACACCTACATGAACTTAAGCATTACCAAGAGGACTATATGTAACATGTACAGGGTGTCGACGAGCAAAATCAAAGATTGAAGAAATCGAGTTGATGATGATAATTAAGAAACTAGTGACTGGTACCATTGTTGAGAGCTTGATCAAGTGTGGCAGGTGTTTTGCTTTAACTCAAACAAATGAAAAAGAATAAGTGGTGTTTATTTCGATTTTAATACTTTGTAAGTTGGTGATCGAGTAATGAAGATGTCAAGATGTTGACATGACTGCTTTCATGGTTGCATACTCAAAAATAGTGGCACATTCAATTTTGCTTTCCTAAAACCATGAAACAATAACCGTTGAAGTTGGATTCTGAAAAGTGTCACTATGTCTCAACGTAGTGACCCTTTTTGACTTCTCGTTAATATCTCTATCGCGATGTTACACTTTCTGTGTATATATTTGTTTCACCGTCAACAATAGTTACAAAACTTGACATTTTTTTTTGAAAATTGAACTTCATTAAAACAACAACCAACCCACAAGACGGGGCGGCACAAACAACGGCAAAACCGCTACATAATTACAAAATTACACCAATCTACCCAAGACAAAGAAGGAACCTTGGCACGATTTCTCGCCCAAAGAAAACCCAACTCTTTAACTTCACTAATAATATCGACCAACCTATACTTCAATTTTTGAAACTTTATACGATTCCTAGCTCTCCAAATACTCCAACACCCTATCAGAATAATGCCTTGGAACAACTCTTTAGCTTTCCCCGATAATCCAATGAAATTATGAGTGTCCACCAAATCCTTGAAAGAAAACGCAAACCAGTTCTGGACTTTGCACCACGACGTCACATATTGCCAGAGACCATTCGCCACAATACAACCTGTGAACAGATGATCGATGGATTCCTCGGTGTCACCACAAAAGGGACACGAAACATCAGGAATCGGGATATTTCTATGCCTAAGAGCCATGGCAGTAGGAATCCTCCCCAAAACCGCCCGCCATCCAAAGACATTACATTTAATCGGGATCCATTTACACCATTCAAACACTTGAACGTTACTAAAATCCCGGTCATTGTTAATAAGCCTCCTAACCGCTCCCACTGAAAACACACCATCACCTGCCCCAACCCAAATCCAACCGTCCTTCGTGTCTGACAACTCGACCCCTTCCAACAACCTATCGAGCACCTCCATTTCACCTTTCTCCTCATCGGTCATAGATGATCTTTTCCAGCTCCACACTTTCGTCGTACCCAAATCCGTTCTATTAAGTCTCTCAACGACCTTGCATCTTTTACATGATTCAAGCTTAAAAAGTCTGGGACACATTCCTTTGAGAGGGACGTTCAACAACCACGGATCAATCCAAAACGCAACATCCAACCCACGCCCCACTTTACCTTTAAAAAAGTTTCTGATAGGCATTCCAGCGACCACGGTTCTCGACATAGTTTTAACAAT
Source organism: Chrysanthemum seticuspe (assembly GCA_019973895.1). Classification (NCBI taxonomy): domain Eukaryota; kingdom Viridiplantae; phylum Streptophyta; class Magnoliopsida; order Asterales; family Asteraceae; genus Chrysanthemum; species Chrysanthemum seticuspe. Next base: position 239,703,861 of record BPTQ01000002.1, on the reverse strand, counting down.
ATTGCTCCACACACCACATAACGATTTACAAAACTTGACATTGATGTCATAATCATGATATATGAGAAAAGATTGCAAATCCAGCCACTTTTCAATTATCTTGTGTCCATAATGATATCCATTTAAATGGATTTCATAAATGAACCAACATCAAAAACATTTACAAGGAAAGAAGGTAATGAATTCATAACATACATAATACTTCTTACTATTATATATAAATTAAACGTTACCTACTTTCGAAACAAACTACATTTCATGACCGAGCTTTGAAGACCAACTTATACTACCTTGATAACCTGATTCCATTTCTCAAAATCTTGATAATCTTATCCTTAACTTCACGGCTTCACGCTCTAACGCAAAGTTTTTTGGCTATCCATTCAAATTTTCAATGTACATGTAAAAGACCGGCTTGAAGATGGGCATTGTGATCGATAAGTGAAAGTTGTCGACAAACAAAGTGTAAGATTGTAGAAATTGATGTGATGATAATGAACAAGAAGTTGGTGATTGGTGCCATTTTTAGTTCTTGAGAGCCTCGTCAGCTATTACTTTGATTCTTATATTAAGCTTTTAACTTTCCTTTACTTTAATTAAATTTTTTAAGGAAGAAACTTGCCTTGTGGGGTTTGTTTTTCACTTAAAAAATGAGTTTTATTAGTTGGTGTTTTGGAATTTCCAAGATATGGACATCATGTATGTCTCCATCTTCTTTTCCAAAGGATCCATAGGCTTCTTTCAATCAATGATTTTCATTTTGTTCTCATTCTTCTCAAGAGACAAAACATATACCATTATATATTAGACATGTAAACCAAATGGTTTTTAAATTAAAGAGGTTCCTCAAACCATGTCAAACAAACATATCTATAAGCATATATGTCAACTCTAATAAACAAGAAAATAATCATAATCATAATAAGCAAACTATAATCTCGCTATCGTACAAATTACAATATACACAATTACACCAATATACATATATGTCATGTGATAAAACATGTTAGCATAATTGCTTAAAGCTTACATTTACACACAAGTTAACATGATAAGTTTAATGTCATAAAACCCAAGATTTGAAGATCAACCTGTACAAACTTACATTGATCTCAATATCAGATTGGAGTGTCATCAATACGAGCCACCATACATCACAATAAACCTAGATAAGCATTACCTAGATTACTATATGCAACATGTACACGGTGTTGACGAGCATAATGAAATATTGAAAAGATCGAGTTGATGATGATTAACATGAAAGTGGTGATTGGTGCCATTGTTGAGAGCTTAATTGATTAAGTGTGTATTTGTAATTTGTGTTTGCGTATGAATCTTGACATTGATTATTTTTTGGGTTTATATTTGAGTTGCGTAGCTTTGTTTTAACTTAAACAAAAGGAAATTTTAGTTAGTGGGCGTTTGCTTGTGAAAATTGTTGATGGATTTATGAAGATGTTGACATGAATGCTTTCATGGTTGCACAATCACATCCAACTAATGGTAAAATAGTGACACATTGATTTTAGAGTAAATTACACCGTTCGTCCTTGTGGTTTGGGTTGACCGCAGCCTTTCGTCCTTTGACCAGAAACGTTGCGCCGTTCGTCCTTAAATGGCAAACGTTATGTGCCATTAGTCCCTTGACCAAAAAACGTTAAGTTTGACCGTTAAACTCTCCTCATGTGACTTGCACATGAGGGTAAAAATGTCATTTCATCTACCCTTATATACCATCACACTCACATTTTACACCCTTTCACTCTCTCACTAACAAACACACACACCTCTCCCATCTCCCTCTAGACCTCGCCGCCGGTGACTATTTCGGCCACCGGAAGCCGGCCACGCGTCGCCGGAATTTACACCACCTACCCCATCGTGTAGATCGTGACCCCGTGATTCTTTTGACGTGACATACGCGCCGTGGACCCCAACCACGCGCCCGAGATCTGAGTTTTCGAGTGGTTTTGTTTTTATTTTTGTAGGTAAATGATATATCGGTTCGATCCTCACGCGTACAAACCTATTCACGGTAACGTGAATCGGTGGGTTTCAACATAAAATGGTTTTATAGATTTTCGCAACTAAAAATGGTTTATAAACGTGGTATCATCGGGTCGGGAGAAATTTTGGTTCGGTTTATGTTTTGGTCGAGCCGCGGGTTTGTAACCGTGGGCTTGTAGTGGTTCCTGGCTGTGTAACGAGACCACCACCACACGGTGGTGGGGCTCGGTGTTAATTGTTGGTGCGATTACACGATGGTTTGCTACATTCTGGTTCCTTTGGTGAATTATTTAAGGAAATTGTAAATGAGATTTTTCATTTTTTTTGTTCGGTAGTTCTGGGATTTTTTTATATAATTTATCTTTATTGTTCTTGATGATTAAAAAAGATCTTGTAAAAATCTGATTTTTGATCTTTTTTAATTGTTTCAAATAAATGATAATTAATTTTGTTGGAGTGGTTGAAATGAAAGACGAGATGGAAATGGAACATATGTAATGATGAACGGAAGTTTATATAAAAGAAATGGAGATTCTGTAGATTTGTTATGGTGGTGTGTGGTTTTTGAAGTTGTGAATGATTTAAGGTTGTTTGTAGTTTAAAAAGGTGGGTGTTAGTTGTGGTTGATGGGTTGTTTTTTTGTAGCTCATTAAAAATTGTTTTGTGTTGGTGGGTGTGACAATGATCAAAATTTGGGTGGTGGTGGTCGGATTATGTTGACCGGAGAGACGGTGGCAAATGGTGAAGATGATGATAATGGGCAGATGGTGAAGATGATGATAATGATAGTGGATGACTGTGACATTTATGTATTGAAAAGGAAGAGAGAGAGAGAGAGAGAGAGAGAGAAATAGTGAAAAAGGGATAAAACACTGAGTTAATACTTTGTCTTTTATATATAAAATGACGAATTTACCCTCATGTGCAAGTCACATGAGGGGAGTTTAACGGTCAAACTTAACGTTTTTTGGTCAAGGGACTAATGGCGCATAACGTTTGCCACTTAAGGACGAACGGCGCAACTTTTTTGGTCAAAGGACGAAAGGATGCGGTCAACGTAAACCACAAGGACGAACGGTGTAATTTACTCTTGATTCTATTTTTCCTATGATAAAATGAAAGTTTACTAGTTTAGGATCAGACGGATAAGAATGGGCTTTTCACTTAAGGGTGTTTCTTTATTTAGGGTGTGTTTGGCAAAAGTAGCTGTGAGCTGTAGTAGTGAGCAGTAGCTGTAATTTGTGCGCAGTAGCAGTGCAGCTCACTGCTCACCGCTCACAGCTTCTTAAAGAAGCATTGGAAAATTGAGCATTTCTAAAAAATAGGAAAGCTCACCGCTCATTTGCCAAACGACTAATAAAAATCAAAATGCTCATTGCTCACCGCTCATCGCTCCAAAAAGCTTCACACCGCTCCGTGCCAAACATACTCATAGTTAGCTTACGGTTTATTTGGTTTTAGTCTTATGTTTTATAAGCTCATTTTTTGTGGTTTATTTTGAAACTTTTCGGCTTATATAAGTTCATGATGACATAATAAACTTGTATAAGTAGAAAAGTTTTAAAATAAGCCACAAAAAGTGAGTTTATGAAACATAAACCTAAAACCAAATAAGCTATAAGCCGGCTATATAAGCCGAAACAAATGACTCTTAGTTTGCAAACTCAATCCGTTAAATACAAGATGCTCATTGAATGACCAATCTTCACTTCTACAATTGTATAGATTCAAGGTTATATTCTAGATTATAAATATATACATATAAAAGAAAAACGGTGAAACTTTGAAAAGTGAAATGTTGAAAGTCAAAGGTGAGAGAAATGTATGGTGTAATTAATACTCTTATTAAATACTCTATTACTTAAAAGTACAATAATTTATTCACATTATACAAGCTATTAAAAGCATGTTTACCAAATTAAAAACAACCAATTAAAACACCCCTTACAAAGTACAATAAAATTTTGAGGAAAGTACAAAAATAAGCCAAAATATTTTTTGAAGTTCCCTTTGTGGTCAAGTTTTAACTCAATGTCTAAAATGGTCATGCGCAACCACTCGACTCCGCAGCTCCACCCAAAATTCGCCACGTGTCCAAATGAAAGTACATTTTTTGTACTTTTTTTTATTATTTGTACTTTTTGTACTTTCATTTGGACACGTGGCGAATTTTGGGTGGAGTTGCGGAGTCGAGTGGTTGCGCAGTGGCGAATTTTGGGTGGAGCTGCGGAGTCGAGTGGTTGCGCATGACTATTTTGGACATTGAGTTAAAAAGTGACCACAAAGGGGACTTCAAAAAAGATTTTGGCTTATTTTTGTACTTTTCTCTAAAATTTTTATAATGTAAAATTCAAACAAGCTACAACATAATCCAAAATATAAAATAATTAAACACATTAATTAATGTTGTTTTTAAAATACCCTAAAATGGAAAGTACATGTTATTAACTTATTATACACATTTTACAAATTAATAAAACACACAAAGCTTCATACAAGCTAACAAGTTGATGGTACATATAATTTTGAAAATCGGACCGGACCAACGGGTTCAACCAGGAACCGGTGTCGCCATCGGTTAGGCTAACCAATAAAAGTCATCCGAAAACGAACCAGAGAGGACCCGTTGAAACCGATACAAACTGGTGAATCAGGTCTTATCGAGATCTATTTCTCCGGTTAATCGTTACAGGGTACCCGCCGCCGCAACACGCGGGTATCCTGCTATATACTACATATAAAGGAAAAACCAAAAAGTAAAAAGTGAAAAGTTGAAACTAAAAAATGAAATGTTGAAAACATATATTTCAAAAGGAAACTATTAATACATATCGAAAACCGTGTTGACCCGGGACGCTTCAAACCCGTTGAGTTGACCCGGTTTAATTTGACCCATTTTTACCCAACCCGTCGGGTTGACTCGGTTTAAATCGACCCCGTTTTTTGACCAGAACGGTTCAACCGGTTGAACCACCCGGGTCGAACCGGGTTTCAAAACATTATGTTTAATCCCCAAATCTTCAAACTTTTACTCCCTCCGTCCCAAAATATAAGTCCAATTTTTATTTTTCAAAGTCTTTATTTTCCGACTTTGACCTTAATTATTTGTTTCCGTGTTATATAATACTTGATGAAAAGTATATCAACGATAATACATTTAAAACACAAATCCATTTATATATTTTGCATCAAGTATTATATAACACATAAACAAATAATTAGGGTCAAAGTTAGAATAAAAAGACTTTGAAAAAGTCAAAATGGACTTATATTGTGGGACGGAGGGAGTATTATTTTTCGTTTATAACCCAAAAAATTTTTTTTAACACAAAACGATTTGTCGCTATAAAATCTTGTTGCTATGCACGGGTACTCTTCTAGGATAGATTAAACAGAGTAATTGAAGTCTCGTTTGTATTTTTATTATCTATAAAATTATAATAATAATAATAATAATAATAATAATAATAATAATAATAATAATAATAATAATAATAATAATAATATATATATATATATATATATAAAATTTTAAAAAAATAATAGTGTTTCATTGGGATTCTAAAATTTTGAAAAAGAACAAATCATTGCCAACTATGGAAAGAAATCAAGAGTCTAGGGTTAATGCCTCTTGGTAGAAAATTTTATTAAGTTACAACTCTTCTAAAACAAAAAACATTTTATAAAGAGGCCTAACGCAATCCGCATGGACTTTACTGCTCTTTTAATTTGATCTCATGTTCTGGGCCTGCTCTCAAATGGGCTTTGAAGTCGAATCTTTATTTCCTATGCATATTTGATTATTCATTTTTGTTATTTTTCAAACAAGTCATCGATTGTCTTTAAGTTAATCAAAATTCACAATATGATTGTACAAATTGAGAAACTTTTTTAAACAACTTAAATAAAAATTTCAACATAACATTGAAAATTATATAATAACAACGACAGTATCACTATAATTCAGTTTGCTTGACAAGATTTTGATCCTTAATTTTTATTTATTTTTTATTTTTTTAAAAACGGCTGCTTAGTAGTTAGTGATTTGAGTCGTGCAGTGACATCCAAGCGGGCAATATGACTTTCTCGAACCTTCGCCTTAAAAGAATAAATCCCACTCACTTTTTCCGCTTCACCTAAGAGGAAAACCCCATTAACAAGCCTCGAACCTTAGACCTCCAAAGTAAACAACCCCATATTACCCCGGTGACCACTTGATCTAGACAACTCAATCAAGTAAATAGACGGAGCATGAAATCCAAATAAAAATTACCTAAGTTAGTAACAAGTTTAACCTTCGATTTACATGTGACTTAATAGTGAAAGAAAGATACAGTCGACAATAAAATAGTATAAGACAAAGATTGCGACAAGGATATAGAAGCATACACGTGCATAATGACCACAATTTGTGTGTCTTACAAGGATTAACTTGTCTTTTTACAAGTATGATGTAGAGAAGACACTGAAAGAGTAATTTGTGGCTAAAACCGAAAGTGGTACCAATTTGTGAAAGTGATGGATGGAAAATAATTACCATATGATGTAAGTTTATAATATTAAATTTAAGCATGGAAATATAAAATCATATCTTTTGTAACATATATAGAAATGGTTGTACGTTGGTATGATTGAGTTGTTTCAAAGAGGTTATGCCGAATGTAGCAAAAGATTTGACTACTTGAGGTTCCTACAACAATGTTACGTACAGTTTTTAAATTTTGCATGTTTGAAAACGTTACGTAAATTTTGAACAATATTTTTAGTAGGGGCATATGATATTTGTAAATATTTTAAAACAAATTCATGTATGTTAGAGAAAAGTTTAATATAAATCCAATATTTTTTAAAGATTCAATGAATCAATTTTATCTATTTATTTTTTAATTAAAAAAATAAACTCTCATTTTTTAAAAATAAAAAATAAATATCTCATAAACCGTTAATCGTTACGTTAAAAAAATCATACCATCACGACGATAATTAAATCATATATCTTAGAGGGTACTTCTATACACTTCTAGGATTTTTTTTTTCTTTTTTTTTTTTTTTTTTTTTTTTTTTTTGTAAGTGTTGAAATTTATGTCTGGAGAAATCACATGTGATTTGGTATTTTCAAATCACATGTGATTTCATAAAATCACACGTAATTCATAACATACAAATCACACGTGATTTATCAAAACGTAGATTTTAACACTAAAGCATAACTCGAAAAAAAAATCGTCAAAAGTATATCGAAGTATCCGTCTACTGAAAGATAAAATAAAATCTCGTCGCAATAATGTATTTTTCGTCGCTTAGTATTATTCGAGGAGGCTAATGTTGATGCCCGAAGGATCGTTCAAGACATTAAATCCCTCAGTTTCATTTGGTATAACAATAGATCTAGATATAAAATGGTAGAATGGAAAGATTGGTACTCGTTTAATTTGGTGTAAGTTTGTTGTATTGTTTCTCGTCTCCCTTTCGTTTTGAAGGGAGTTCGATGTTTTAGTGTGAATAATAGTCAATTCTTAAAAAAAAGAAGATACTAAATAATAAGAAATATATATTGATCAGAGATATAAGGGCATCCACTATAAGAGGTTTATAAAAAGGTCTAAAAGTTATGAAAAGGTTTATCTTTTGTTTTAACCATAGTGAGCTTGTGGTTTATATCTATGTGGCATGAAGAGGTCCAAGATCCTAGACCTTTTCATAATTTAATGCTATGTGTTATGGTTGAACATTTGATATGATTATAAAAGGTTTATACATAGTGGTAATAGGTTTATAGTTTATAAATTAATGATTTGACATATTATAAACCTATTTAAAAGGTCCACCATTGTGGATGCTCTAATATCACATTTTCAAAAGTCTAATCGTGCTGACATTTAATGTTTGCATAAATGTGGAGCTCATAAAATAATCAACCTTCATGAATAGGTATTTATTTCACCCATTTTTCTCCTGATTGACATTATTGTTTTTGAAATCAATGTTATATTAGGGTCATTTGATTCATACACATTTTTTACTTGAACTATACACACTTATAGATCTAATGATTGTGTTTTATTATTTTTATATTAAATAAATTGTCATTAAATAATGATTACCTCCTCTTTCTTTTAAATATTAATTAATTAATTAATTATTTGTTATTATTGTGACTTCTTTTATCATTTATTTTTTTACAAGTAATTGTAAAGTATAGTTAACTAATTATACTTTTTTATTTCATAAAAATAAACTACAGTTAACTAATTATACACGGTTATCTTAATGTCTTATTTTCAATGCTTTTCTTTTAATAAAAAACTGATCATACCAATAAATGTTTTCTTTTGTTACTTTCACTTTTTTTTCTTTTTTTTTTTTTTTCTCAATGCTTTTCTTCAGTTTCGAAAACAAATAGAAAAAAAAAAAGACGAAAAAAGATGAAAAAAACGAGTTTTTTTTTTCATTTTTTTTTTCTCGAAAGTATATCAAAGTGCATATCTATAAAAAGATAATTAAATACGTGTTCGTGATGATATAATTATTTTCGCTTAACGATTAATGGTTTAATAGATATTTAAATTATAAGAAATATGTGAAATATTACAATGTTTTTAATCTCAGTCTAATTTATTTTTAGAAGAAAGGTGAGGATGAGTCCCTTGATATGTGAGAAAAGTTTGACATGTAAAATAACTCTACTCTTAATTTATAATAATAATAATAATTTTAAAAAAAAATTACGAATGATCTAGAAACAATAAAGTAGCTAGAAATCTTGTAAAGAAAAGCATTAGTTGAGATCCATATAGAACTTATATTTGTCATAGAACCAATGAACCAATCATAGTCATCCATTTTCTATCTAAATTAATAAAAATTTATTTTTCACCATTTTTTTTAAAATAACATATCTTGCAAACGGTAAATATTCAAGCTACAAAAAATACACCATCGTGACGAGAATTAAATTATCTTTCTATAGATATGCATTGTTATATACTTTCGACGAAGTTTTTTTTTTTTTTAATTTCGCCCAGAAAAATCACACGTGATTCGTAAAAATCAAATCACATGTGATTTTTACAAATCACATATGATTTTTCTGGACGAAATTTTTTTAAAAAAAGTTCTTTGAAAGTATATAACAATGCATATCTATAGAAAGATAATTTAATTCTCGTCGAGATGGTATAATTTTTTTGATGTAACGATTAACGGTTCGTGAGATATTTATTTTGTAAAAAAAGCGTGAATATATTTTAATAAAATAAATGAATGACTATGATTGATTAATTGGTTATATGACAAATATGAGTTCTATAATGAATTTTTCTCATAAAAGCATATAATCTATTGAATTAACTTATTATATGCAACGATTTTTAATAATAAAGTAAACAACTAAGGGCAATATCAGGTATACACACTAGCTAGTAGCCTAGTACTAGTTGTAATTTCTGTTGAATTTTCAATAAAACTTTTAATATACCTGCTTTGCTTTTTGTAATTTTTATGTAGTCAGCTTTTGTTTAATCCTACGTTTGATTTTTAATATAGGTCAAAGGGTGTATCAAACTACCCACCTGTTATATTATCTTGCTAAATAAAAGCTTTTGAAATTAATATGGTTTGATGTAAATTATAAAGGATTTGTTATATAATGCTAACTAGCCTTAAGCTAATGATTAAGATAAATATTTAAAAAAATAAATAAAAAAAATAAATAAAAAATAAAAAAAATTAAGACTCTATTAAATTAAAAATCATATTTATTTTATTTATTGTGCATTAAATGCATAACTACTATAGATATGTAAAGAATTACTACATTAAATGTACTTAACCATTGCCCGATTGGAATTGTATAGCAATCCCAAATTACAAAAGTGATAGTATGTCATTGATATATTTACTCCGAGAGTGCAATGATTTTTCAACGAATGTTGTTGATTTTAGTGTCATCAAACATTTTTATATAATAGTGGATTTACTCAAGATCAAATGGATTTCAAGTGTGAGGAGTGCACGCTTGTATAAACTAATTACTTTTCGGGTAAGAAAAATAAGAAAATTATTAATACAACTCAAGGGGCATAGAGTAACAAAATTCGCATGGTCACTAAATTGTCCATACACATGTCTTTAAAGATTGCAATTAGTGACAGTTTTAAAATGTTGCAAAACTGTTGTTGGACACATTTAAAAAAAAATGTGTAACTTTTCAACAAAAGGTGTGATTTTTCATCAATAGTCACAACTTTTCATACAACCACCATTAAGATTATAGATATGTAATAAATTGGTCTTCCATATGTACAAATTCTCTATGTTTTACTCTTTTTCTTTTACCTAAAATTTAGGTCTTCATTCTTGTCTTATCATTATACAAATTTCTTGTGATCCAAGTCAATTAATAGGGCAGAAATACTACATTAGGAAAGTGAACTTTTATACGATTCAAGAATTATCTAATTAATTTTTGATTATCACACCCTAATGTCCAGGCAAGGGCTAGACTGTGATCTTATCCAAAAGACCGTTACAACAAACAACACATGTCACTACCTCATTGGTATTGAGGTAATGCTCCGGGTATCTCGCTTGTTGATCCCAGTTGAGCAAACGATTCTTATAGAAACTAACTTAACAATTACTTGTTAAATATCACGCGGAATATAATATTTAACCTTAAGAAGAAGAACAGTAATAACACTTAAACACCTCAAGTATATTAATAACGAATACTCTAATCAGTATTAGGGTTTTACAACCTTGAAGTGTATCGACCTTAGATATATCAAAACACACGTATATCTAATCTAACCTAGGACCTCCTTTTATAGGCAAAGGAGTCCTTTACAATATACAATACGTATTCTATAAGATAAATATCCTTTCCATACTTATCTAATACAAAACATTAAACCGACTTAATAACTAGTAGTGATTACAATTATACTATCTGTGGTTTCACAATTCTACTAGCCGTGGTTTAACACTGTAGTGGTTATCATTGAACTATCTGTGGTTTCCATTGAACTAGCCGTGGTTTCCACACTTAGTGTAATTCTTCTCAGTGGAACCTAAAACCCAACAATCCTCCCCTAAACTTGATATTTAATTTACCAAAAACATCAAGTTTCTTTTCAGCTCAAACCATCTTATTTGGAGGATGTATTCAAACACTTAGCAGGACTCAAAATCTTCTCAAATATCCTCAGCAACCTGTAAGCTTGATAGTCAAAGGGCTTTTGCAGCTTCAATCCACGGGGTTGTAACATCTGTTTGTTAACCTCTGGATAAGTATTCAAACTTGGATAATCAGTTTCAACACACATATGAATTACTTTTCCAGAAACAGATAACACATGAACTCCACAAGACTGATACAAATACCAACTTGAAACACTACCATTGTAGAGTCCTTTCCATTCAGGTTCATCATGAGTAGGTTCAAAAATCATCTTCAAATTATAATAAACAATCCTCTCATGATAACCAGCTGGTGCCACAACTCCAAATTTATCTTTATATAACATCCAAATAGCCATCAGATCATCTCTATCCAAATAGTAAAGCATTTGTGAAAATTTGATACAACCAAAACTCTCACCATTGGCTCTTTCAAACTCCCAGTATCCTCCATTCATATTAAGCTCAAATATATAAGAAATTATCTGATGATGACTTGTAAGAGATATGGTACCACTAACCTCTGGTTCTGTTTCTTTTGACAATTTAGTAAGAACCATCAACCTTTTCTTACTTTCTTCAATCTCCTCTTCAGTCTCTGACTCAGATGCAAAATCCACAGTTTTAGACATAACAGCCTTCCTCTTCAGTCTTCCTTTAGGTTTAGCCTTAATTGCCAAAGGCCCTTTTATGTCTGCAATCTTCTCAATCCTTTGAAACTGTGGATCAATAATAGGATGTGTAGCCTTTGTTCCTTGTGGATCAAGCTTGACTTCCAACATTTTTCTTGCAACATTCTTTGATAAAGGATAATCCTTATCAACAAACATGAAGAACTTTTCTTTTGTAGTTTGTATAGCATGAACTCTGCAATATGAATACAGCAGGCACTCAACCACCTCACAGTCATCCCAAAATTCATCATTAGGATCAGGCTGACACATGTTCTTTATAGAAGTCCATACAAACTTAGCTAACTCTCCAGTTGGACCAGACTTTCCATACCTGAATTCCATTACCTTCCACAGTTGTTCCAGATCACCCTTAGTCAAACAATCCAATAATATTCTAAAATTAAAATAAGTACTCTTCCATCCATCACCTCTTGTGATTTCAACTACTTCTCTACCTCTCTCTATAACAATCTGCCAATCTTCAATAGGATGAACTGATCTAACTAGAGTAGGATTAATAGGCTCAGGTTTATCACACTTCAAAAGATACATTTCAGTTCTTTCTTTCTTCTCCATCTCTTCACCCACCTTTTGTCTTTTAGAACTAGATTCCTTCTTAGAATCAGCTTTTCTCTTTAACCACTCAGCTTCTTTTTCAGAATTCATAGGATTGAAATCATCATTCATTCTCATACTTTTCTTATAAATCTCTTCAATCCTATCATATGTACACTTTCTTAAATCTTCACCCTTATACAAGTCCACTTTTCTGATAATCTTCATCATTGAATTTCTCATTTGACTCTTTGTAGGCAGTTTCTTCTTTTTAACTTGCTTTTTCTCTTGACTTAGCTTCCTTTCCTTTGCAGCCAATACCTTAGCCCTCTCATCAATAGATAACAGTGCCCATTCTTGAGTAGAATACTCTGTCTTTATCACTTCAGAGGATTCAAGAACAAACTGATGATCATTCCATTCTGCTATCAATTTCTGAGTAGCTTCTTCATCTTCTTTCTTTTTCCTTTCTTCAGCTGCTTCTTCTTCAGCTAGCAATCTTTCACCAAGCTCCATATCATAATCAATCTGTTCTTGTCTATTCTTTAACTTCAATTCAGGCTCAGCAATACCTTTCCCTTTTCCAATGTCTGGTAGAACGATCTTAGTCTTCAAAGGCTCACCAATTGTCAAACTTTTACTTAAGGGTTTAGGTCCAGTGGGTTTAAGAAATAATGGAACAGATGCAGTTAAAGGTGTATGTGTAGGGTTTGATGAAGGTTGACTTAGATTAATCAAGGTGCTAGCAACTTCCTTCTCAACATCTTTATGTAAGGGAGGTGATATGACAGTTGTTGTGACTATGGTTGATGTGGTTGTAACAGCAGTGGGTGTGATTAAAGTAGCAGTGGATGTGTTTACCTCATCTGAATTTGCAGCAGTGGTTACATTTAGATTAGTCGTGGTTACAGACACACTAGCAGTGGATGTGTCCTGCATCACCTCTTTCTCTTTATCTCCTACTACAGTCTTCAAGGTTTCAAGTACTACTTCATTCCCATCCTTATCAGACACCACATAGTGCTCTCCTTGATTTTCACTATCCAAATCCTCATCCATATTCACAGCCTCCCCTTGATCCATGCTTTCCATCCTCCCCTGTTTGGATACATCCTCCAAATTCACATCCTTTGAAGAGTGAATCCATATTCACAACCTTCCTTATTCACAACCTTCCTTACAACATCAATCCCTGATCTCTTAACCTTCTCCAAAACAAACACCCTGTGCTTCTAATTTCTGATTTGTCTGCCCTGAAACACAGCAAGGTCTTGAAGACTAGAGATTGTGCCCTCCATTTGGGTACATTTATCAGTCAATTCCTTTAAATGTTCAAGAATATCCTCCCCACTTCGACCTGTGTTAACTGGTCCGAGAGGTGGTTCATTGGAAAAGGTATCATGTACCTGAGTAGGATCCGTCAATTCAATACCATGTTCCAAACTACCCTCATCACTTCGCGCTGTGTAACCTGCTCCGAGAGGTGAATCCTTGGGTAAAGAAAACATAGCATCAGACCTAGCCTGATCATCTATGCACCCTAAAGTAGCCATTTGGCTAGGGATTCCTCCACTTGTGGTGAGTTCCAAGGAACTCTCCACATTAGGAGTTGCCAAAGGTTGGGTCTTATTGATGATTCCACTGTCCTGACCAGCATCTAAGCATGAGTCAGTAGTGGAAGCCCTTCCAGTCATGTCACCTCCATACCTTGTGACAACCTCATCAACTACACCACTAACACCAGCCTGGGGTAGCTTGGTGCCCTTCCTCCTCCTCCTAGTACACAAGATCCTAATGGGTTCAGAGTTTGAAGTTATGGGCTCAGCATTTTTCCAAAATTGATGAACATATGATTTTAGAATGGTTGGTGCAACTGTTAAAGCATAGTGAATGGGACTGTGGTTAAGGAAATCAATCATCTCATGAAAACCGTCAGATTGACGATTCTTGATCAGATATGCAACTAGGTTATGAGTTTTGGAATACAGAGTCGGCATTGTGATTGGTGAAGAGATATGATGTGGGTTGTGAATTAAATAGTTGGGAGTGGTTGGGGTTTGTGTTAGGCGCCAATTATGGAAGGGATTTAAAGATCAATTAAATGATCTGGCAGTGATTTGGGGAAATAAATACGATATCGCCAAAATTACAAAACAGCCCCTCAAGTATCCATCATCAGTAAAACACTAGCAGTGGATTGAAACGCTCTAGCAGTGGATCCAGCAATCACTCTCCAATCTGTGACAAATACCACAGCAACCAAATCCAATCCAAAAATAATGTGATAGCAAGCATAAATATGAAGGATTACAAAAGAGTCACATTTTTTTTAAACTAAACTTAGCAACAGCTAATAAAAGCTCCAACTTGTACATAAGTCCTTCATACCTGCACATCACAAACACATACCAAACGCTTGCAACATGGTTAGGATTAGCAGTGGTTAGAAACAACTAGAAGTAGTTTGAAAAATTTGTACTGGCAGTGGTTAAAATAAATCTAAACACCCAGTCATAAGGTCAACTCCAAGTCATTATCCGTCCACCAAAGTCAAAGACTTCATTTACTCCTCAACAACTTACACCTTCCCCACATTTAAATCCCTGATTTCATATTTACTCTATCAAAGACCATCTTACTCACATAACACAAATATCACTCATATCCCAAAATTCTCTCTCTAAGAACACTATCAAGCACCATCACACCAAAATCATGAGTCACTCAAACCCTATCAACCTCTCAACAGATAGCTCTTCTTCTGACAGTGTTTGGGAGGAGTTTGTTAGGACTCACCCAGGTAGGGTTGAGGAAGAGGTTTCATCAAGGAAAAGAACTCACTCAGGTTCTTCTAAAGGTGGTTGGAACAACTATTTTCCACCAAGGAACACATCCCTCTCATTTATGAAGACAAACCCTTCAGCTGCTGGACCTTCTGCAATCCAACCAAGACCTCAAGATGCTATCATTAAAGAATCCAGCTCAGACCTAAGTTCCATGCCATGATATGTATCTCCATATGAAGTGTCACACCCCCAAAATACCTGTTTTATAGCGGAATGGAATACCTGGGGCGTGACTGTCATAGCCTCACAGTTACAGTTATATTGAACGACCTAAAGTGTCGTTTTGAAAATACATCGTTGGATTAAGTAAAATATTCAGAGTTTACAAAGTATAGGTCCCAATTGATAGTCAACATGTACGGAAATAAGTTTGATACAAGCCAAACGATGTTTTTAAAGTGCATAAATCCCATGTGAGACGCGTCGTCACCACGACTCTATGATAAGTCCACATGCATGCCATGAAGTGTATGCCTTAGATACCTGAGATAAAATATGCTAAAAGTGTCAACACAAAGGTTGATTGAGTTCATAGAGTTTGTGTTGTCATGAAAAACCTTTAAAGAACGTTCATGCAGCAAAGGCATTGCAAATCCACTCAGTTCCAAGTCCCGCCCATACAAAACTTGCAACTTGTGTGTTTACAACCCATTGCACAAAATGTTATAGTTTATGTTCAAGCACACATCGTCAAATGAGTTCACAATAGTACCTAACTTAACGTATCAATAGTCAATTGATATAGCACATAATTCGACGTAGAACAATAGTACACGACTCGACGTATCAGTAGTCAACTGATATAGCACATAACTCGACGTAGAACCATAGCACATAATCAATAGTACATGACTCAATGTATCAGTAGTCAACTGATATAGCACATAATTTGACGAAGAACAATAGCACACAATCAAGAACAATAGATATAGTACAACATTCGGTTTTGAAACAATTATGATCATGATAAAAGTTGTAGCATATATCTCCCCCAAAGAGTTTAATAAAAGTATTAAAAGAGTAGGGGCTATGACTCACCTGATGCAATGATTATGATGACAAAAGTGGATACACTGAAATGAGGTGCAATCTCTATCTGCAACCTAATATGAATGATATGTTCTAATGTAAGTCATGAAACAATGTCGTACATGCAAATCCACATGTAATCTATACCACTTGTGCATTTTTGAAAATGAAGTGTATCGTCGAAATATACGTTTGTGTCATCTCGTCATGTTATAAAATACTTTAAAAGTACTAACGTTGAAACAACATCCTACGATAGTCGTTTAGTAATTTAACAAGAAATTATAGTTTTTCGTGGCAAAACAATATACTTTTACAAGTAGTGGAAATGGATTAGTAGCCTCGTAAAGCTAGTCGTAACTTGGTGAATATCGAATGTTAGAAAAAAAATTCAATGGTTTTGGAATGCTTGTAGCGATATCTAAAAGTCTTAGCATTTAACTTTTGATCATAGAAGTCTCGATCATAGAGAAAAATATAGATAAAGTAAGGTAGTCGAACTAAGAATATAGTTTATGAGTAGTTTTCGAAAAAGTTTGAGAGATCGTATATTACTCGTTATAACTTCGTTTGACGAACGGTTGAACATTTTGGAAAATAGGCTAGGTGAATTCACTTTTACTTGTAGACATCGTTTTCTCAAAAGTACTCTATCGATATGAAAAACGGCTCCAAACATGGTCACTTGCGATAACCATTTTGGACTAATAGAAAATATGTAAGTGTTATTACTTGTGTAAAATAGTTACGATAACCATATTTAAAACGTGTGTAACTTAGTCGTTAAAGCTTGGTTTTCTACGTTTTATATATCCTTAGTTTCGTGTTAATTTATACTAATATATTTTTGATAAATCGACTCATTTAGATAATGCTTAAAACTCATTTTTGCCCCTTAAATAACCCTTGACAGCTTGTATTTTTCAGAAAATTAGTTTTCGTCGTTAAACTTGAAAATAGCGTAACTTCTTCGTTATAAATCCGTTTTAACCCGTTCAAGTGACCACGGTTTCGTTTTAAAGTCTATTTTCTGAAAATATAAACCAAAATATTCCATAACCTGTCGAAATTTCCAGATTTTACAAAAATGGACAGACCTCAATTTCATGTTGTCGAAAATGATTTTTCTAGTGTAATACTTGTTCTAAACCCTTCCAATCAACACCAAAACTATTATAAACCTACCATACACCTTCTTAGGGTGTCATGGGTTCCTAAACTTCACCAAAAATAATAAGGTTCATAAGGATATTAATAGGATAAATAAAACTCATTGTATGTAGTGAAAATCAAATAAAAGTGGTATAAACACATGGTATACTTGCATGATTTGTTATAAGAACATAAAAATACAACAAGTAAAAGTTTAAAAGAGTAGGGAAAATGATTACAAGCTTACTTGAATGTTTGGAGAGTTTTGAGCTAGAAAACTTAATTAATCTATAGGTTTTTATTTCAAAACCTTAAAATAGATTACTAATAACACTTGATAAACACTTGAGCTAGGAAAAATTTGATGTTCTTCTTGTTCTTCAAAATTTGTCCGAACCACAAGGTGAGATGGGGAGGGTTTGCTATTTTTTTCACTTATAAAAATAATATCATCTATGTTTTTTTTTGTATAATATGCAAGTGAATTAAGAAAATATCTAGTTCCTAATGGCACCATTGTAAATTATTGGTCAAATTAAAGTATCAAAGGGGTGGCATGGAGGGGGAGGTCGGCAAGGCAAGAAAAAAAGGAAGACTTTGTTCTTGATTTGATATAATATGTATATAATTATTTAGGTATTTAGGTAATTAAGTTCAAATATTAAGTTATTAATTATAGAGGTAGCTACAAATCGATTTTAACGGAACAAAATAAAATATATCGAAGTCATAAAAATTATAAAAATGCATTTCTCGCAAGTATTGAGTGAATAAATAATTATCGTATCGTATTTACGTAAACCTTCGTAAATATATTTATATAACAATATATATACGAAATAGATCCAAAATATCGGGTAAACTAATAATATAATTTTTATAGCATTAAAATGAGTATAAAAATATATTAATATAATTGTTGGAAGTGTCGGATCAATTATTCAAAATAAATGATCGTGCGATAGCGTTTATTTAATAAATAAATATACGTTAATGGAATATGCAGACCCATGCATAAACTAATATGAAAATGATGTTACTGATGATATGTAGACTAACTCTAGTCTATATGAAATGTTTTCAATGATGTTACATGAATATGCAACTTAACCCTCACGGTTATGCGAATTCGATACTCGTAAACCTAGTTTACGAAAAATGATGAATAATAATCATGAATAGTGATTTTTCTCCGGGAATGAATAGTGTTTCGTGAATAGTAAAATTTTGAAATAACATCTCAAAGTCTCAAACCGACTTCAAAAATGATGAATAGTAAAATGATGAATAGTAATCGGTGAATAGTAATTTTCCCAAGATGAATAGTGAACTTTTTCAAAGTTTGATAAATGACCTGAAATTACGAGTTGTCACATGAAGGTACAGATGATGAAACTTCTGCAAAAGTCCTTGTTGTGCCTCCCTTTGCTGCAATAATTCCACCAGAAGAACTTCAAGCACCACCTCAGCAAGCACTGTTGACTGCACCACCTCCACCAGAGGGTCCATCATCATCATCACCACCCATCAGAGGAAGGGTGATTGGGCTTGCTTGCCTTAAAGTGTGGGCAGTTATTGGTGGACAAAGGATTCAGAAGGAGATGCCAGAGTGGGCCATTGCTAAGAAGCCTTAGGTGGTGTGGGGGAAGTTGTGAAACTGGTGTCCTTAGAGGGTTTGGTTAGGAAGTTGTCTGTTGAAGTAGTATGCTGGTTGTATGTTCACCATGGTTGTAATAACTGCATCTCTGTATGCAGTTTTATGAATAATAATAATACCATGTTTGTCTTTTAAGTTCATTCCAGCATACTGATCGTTATTTTAATTCCTTTTCTCTGCAAAATAGTAAGTGGGAACACAAAGAAAACAAGCAGTGGATAGAACAATACTAATAGTGGTTAGACCAAAACAAGCAATACTAAGATCAACTAATAACAGTACATGACTTTTACAAAGTTTTACAAAACTAATTTGAGACTTACAGATTTATCATTCCAATACTGACTACAAGATACTGAAACCTCCCCACATCAAAAGCTTTAGTGAGAAGATCAGCAACATTGAAATCAGTATGGATTTTTACCATTTGAATCAACCTTTTCTCATTACAATCTCTAATAAAATGATGTCTTACCTCAATATGTTTAGTTCTAGAATGCAAAACAGGATTTTTAATTATGCATATTGTACTGTTATTATCTATGTAAATCTTAGTATGCATAAAATTGTACCCAAAGTCCAGCAATTGATTCTGAATCCAAAGCACTTGACCATAGCAACTAGCAGCAGCCACATACTCAGCTTCAGTTGTAGAATTGGCCACAATTGTTTGCTTTTTACATTGCCATGAGATTAATCTACTTCCCAAAAACTGACATCCTCCAGTAGTAGACTTCCTATCCAAACTAGCTCCAGCATAATCACTGTCTGTATAGGCCACCAAATCAAATGTTGAATCCTTAGAATACCAAAGGCCCAATTTAGGATGACATTTAAGGTATGTAAAAATTCTCTTCACAGCATTCAAGTGTGTTGTGTTTGGTGTGACTTGAAATCTTGCACACACACATACTGAGAACATAATATCTGGCCTAGATGCAGTGAGATACATCAAAGATCCAATCATGGATCTATACAACTTCAAATCAACTTTGGGACTTCCATCATCTGGTAGCAGTGGTTTCTGAGTCTCCATTGGTGTACTAACACTCTTTACATCCTGAAACCCAAATTTCTTCAAAATGTCTGCTACATACTTGTCTTGACTAATGAAAATACCATTAGTCCTTTGTTGAACCTGTAGCCCCAAAAAGAAAGTGAGTTCACCCATAGAACTCATCTGAAACTTATCATGCATAAGTTTCTCAAAATCTCTGCACAGCTCCTTATTGGTTGAGCCAAAGATGATGTCATCTACATAAACCTGAACTAGCAATATGTTATCCTTGAGCTTCCTTATGAACAAAGTCTTATCAATTATTCCCCTCTTGAAACTATTGTCCATCAAATAAGTAGAAAGGCAATCATACCATGCCCTGGGAGCTTGATGCAAACTATACATAGACTTTTTCACCCTGTAGACCTTATCAGGATGATCATGATCCTCAAAACCAGGAGGTTGACATACATACACCTCCTCATCAATAGTACCATACAGAAAGGCACTTTTAACATCCATTTGATACACAACAAAGTTTTTAAATGAAGCATATGCCAAAAACAATCTTATAGCTTCAATTCTGGAAACTGGGGCAAATACTTCATCATAATCCAAACCTTCAGTTTGTGTGTACCCTTGAGCAACCAGCCTTGATTTATTCCTTACCACTATACCTTTTTCATCCCTTTTATTTCTGAACACCCATTTAGTTCCAATAGCCCTTTTTCCATTTGGAAGGTCAACCAATGTACATACCTCTTGAAGCTTGAACTGCAATAGCTCCTCTTGCATTGATTCAACCCATCCATCTTCTGATAAAGCTTCTTCAACTCTCTTGGGCTCCTTTTGAGACAGAAAGCAAGCAAATAAACAATTTTGCAGATATTTATGACTATTCCTTTTGTGAAGTGATCTGGCAAAGAAACCTTGTTCAGGAAAGGTTTTATTGCTTAAAGCTCTGCTTCTTGTTTGAACTGGAGTATTCAGATCTCCAAGAATTTGCTCTTTGGAATGATTCTTATGAACTCTGGTAGTAGGAATTGGACTCTCTGTGATAACTGTTTCCAAGTTTGTAAAATCTGCATCATTGAAATAGTCATCCAAATTTTCATCATCAGTTGGAGTATCCCTTTCTTCTAAATCAGGCATGTCTGGATCAGTGGGATACTCATCTTCACCAAATAGTGGCTTAGCAGTGGGTCCAAAGAAAGTAGTGTCATCTAAGTTTGCAGTCGGGGTTTCACTTGAACTAGCAGTGGTAGAAGTTGGCTTAGCAGTGCTTTCATTATGCTTAGCAGTGCTTTCAGAATTCTTCTTCTTCTTTTCAATTTCTTCTACTGAAACTGGCTTATCTTGCAACAACTCTTCCTTATCATGATGATGATCACTTTTGTTTCCAGAATCCAAGACTTCATCATCAGTGGGACTCTTCTTTTCAATGATGGGTGAGACAGAACCAGCTTTCCACTTTTCAACTAAATAGAACTCTTTTGGAGAATCAGCTTCCTTAGAAATTGTTTCTGCATCAGAATTCTTTTGTGTACCTGCATCAACATTAGTGGAAGCACCTGCAATGATAGGCTCATAATTCATAAATTTGGTTAGCATATCAATATTAAACAACCAACCAGGTCCTTTTGTCTCAACACTAGGAGTCTCTTCACTAAACTTAACATGTAAGTTTTCTTCTACAATCCTAGTCTTCCTATTGTATACTCTAAAGGCTTTGCTATTTGAAGAATAGCCAAGAAAGTATCCATCATCTGCTTTTTCTTGAAACTTGCCTAGGTATTCTATGGTATTCAAGATAGTAACAGGACACCCAAAAGGTTTAAGGAATGCTATCATAGGCTTCCTATCATGTAACAGCTCATAGGGGGTCTTGTTATGAGGCTTCACTACCTTGCTTCTATTCTGTACATAACATGCAATGCCTACAGCTTCAGCCCAAAAGGTAGTTGGTAACTTAGATTCTGACAACATTGTTCTAGCAGCCTCAGTTAGTGTTCTATTTTTCCTTTCAGCTACACCATTCTGTTGTGGTGTCCTAGCAACACTAAATTGTCTTTCTATACCCTTAGCCACACAGAGAACTGATTCATAACATCATTCTTAAACTTAGTTCCATTATCACATCTGATTACTTTGACTTTATGGTTTACATGATTTTCTATCTTAGTAATGAAACTCTTGAGGATCTCACTAGTTTCACTCTTAGCCCCTAAAAAATATACCCAAGAAAATCTACTATAATCATCAGTGATAACTAGACAGTACTGCTTATGGTTCAAACTTTTAACAAATGTAGGGCCAAATAAGTCCATATAAAGCATAAACAGTGGTTGTGTAATGGTGTTTACAGTCTTGGTCTTACAAGAGGCTCAATTTTGTTTTCCTTTCTGACAAGCCACACAAAGTTCTTTACATTCAAAAACCTTAGAAGGTAACCCGCTCACTAAGTTGCCCTTTACCAGTTTATTGATTGTTTTGAAATTAAGGTGACCTAGCCTTCTATGCCATAATTTTGACTCATCAACTGATGCCTTAGCAAACAAACAAGTTAAGGACCTATTAGGAATTACATCTTTCATGTTAAAGCAATATATGTTTTCTTTCCTAGGTACTCTTAACTGCACATATTTCTCATCAGACATTTTAAAATCAGGTGACAACACCACACACTCAGTTTCCCCAAAAAGTACCCAGTTTTATTTATCACACATTTGAGAAACACTGAATAAATTATACATAAGTCCCTGTACCAAATAGACCTTCTCAAAATCCAACTTTCCAGTTCTGATAGTTCCTCTGCCAACAATCTTTCCCCCTTTTGGATCATTGCCAAAAGCCACATGTCCTCCATCATAAGCTTCAAAATCCTCAAGGTTGCTTCCATCCCATGTCATGTGCCCAGATCAACCACTATAAAAAATTCCTTTGTCTTGTAGTTTATCTTGTAGATTGCCCTGCACATGAGATAAACAAATTAGTTCCTTTTGTGGACCCAAGCCAATACTGACTTGGGTCTGCCATGTGCATCAATATAATCGAATTTCTTTAGTTCCATTGATGCACTACTGGCATTGTGCAAAACCTTGGTCTTAGGCTTCCATTGCCAGCTAGCTGAGGCCTTTACAACATAAAAATGGTTTCCAACCACTGTGTCAGTTATCACATTTGGAATAGTTAAAACTTCTTTTGTTTCAGTGGTGATATTCTGCTTAGAAGTGGAAATGGTTTGCTTAGCAGTGGATTCGTTTAGCTTAGCAGTGGTTGGAACCCATTTGGGTGAAGCAGTGATTATTGATTTTGTTTTACCATTCCTCATTAGCACTGCTCTGGGAACCATATTTTTGTTAGCATGAGGGATTGTTTTCTTTGAAAACTTTTGATAATTTACCCTCCTCCAATGGTTCCAAGCTTGTGGTTGGTTTTTATGACAATTTCTCTGTAGATGCTCAAAACTACCACATTTAAAACAAGCCTTCTTAACACATTGAAACTCATCTCCTAATATGTTTGAAATTAGGCCATTGAAGTTTCTCTGATTTCTCCTAGGTATGAATCTTTTCATCTGTTCCCTAGGTATCTTATTATAGTCTACCACTTTCCTAGAAATTGGTGCTCCAAATCTAGGCATAAGGTTGGCTTGTTTAGAATCATCAGGCTTAATATTTTCTAACTTCTTAGACTGTGTTGATTCAGACCTACCTTCCTCAGAATCTGATTCCCAATCTTCAATAATTGGACCATCAGATGAATTATCAGAACCTATCTTAGGTGATTCAGTCTTACTAATCTCTCCTACAGGTTTGTTAAAACTGAATTCACTGCTAAATGACAGTTCTTTTGTTGGTGGAGCATGTTTCATAAGAGAGGGTGGTGGCATATTGTTGTATCCTAGGCCAGTACTATCTTTGAACAATTTTTGTCCAATAGGCTTGTTTACTAGATCATAAGCATATTGTGTTGCTGCAACCCTAACAATATGTTTTTCTTTTTCTACTAGAGCTTCTTGTTTTACACTCTCTGCTTCTTCTAGTTTCTGTTTGAGCACTTTAATTTCTCTGTCCTTAAGATCAATTTCACCACCTAGTATGTTAATCTTATCTATATACTCAAACTCACATTTAATACAGAATTTTAGTTTCTCTTCAACACTCTCAAGACCAACTTTATAACCTAAGTTATCTAGTGAAAATCTTTCTACCTCTTTTCTCAGACTCTCATTAATAGCTTTAAGAGATTCTAAGTTATCTTGACATGATTTAAAAGAACAAGAAGAATTTTTAGAATCATTAGATACCTCAGAATCTGAACCAGAAGATGAAGCATATGCCATAAGAGCAAAGTTATGCTCTTTTGAAGCTTCACTAGCAAGAAAAGTTGCTTTAGGTCCTTCTTCAATCTGATCACTCCAGTCATAATCACCAATACCATCTTGAGCAACCAATGCTGAAGAAGAAACAGGCTCTTTAGTGGCCTTCTTGATGCCTTTAATTCTCTTAGGAGCTCGACATTCCCTAGCAAAGTGACCCTTCTTCTTGCAGTTAAAGCACTCCATCTTGCTTTTGTCAAATCCAGCTCTTCTTTGACCATCATATTTGACCTGTCTACCAGTCCTCCTAAAGAACTTCCTAGCTTGCAGTGTTAACATTGCCATTTGCCACTGAAGATTAAATTCATCAAGATCATCATGATCAATTTGATCCAGATCCTGATTTAGTACAGTAACACTGGTTGTAAGATCAGCTAGGAAAGCACAGATGACACCATCACTAACATTATCACTAACAGTGGCATTATTAGCAATAGCAGTGGATACTTCATAAGCAGCAGTGGAAACATCCTGAGAATTCCTGTGCCCTGTAGACACAAAAGCAATGTTCTGTGTTGATGAGGATGAGTCAGCTATGTTCTTTTCAGACTCGTAAACTTTCAGGTTGTTGTAGAGATTGTCTAGAGTCATCTTTTCAAAGTCATCTTTGTTCCTCCACACAACAGTGTGCACAGCCCATTCAGGTGACAAACTTCTGAAGAATTTGAGATTTATATCTTCTTGAGCAACTTTGTAGTCCACCAATTTCAGTTGGCTGATTAGTTTCTGCAGTCTGTTATAAGTGCCATCAAGTTTTTCTCCACTGAGAGCAGTGAAGTTTTCAAGCTGATGCTTGAGCATGTTTTTCCTGGATTTCTTGGTAGCTTCATTACCAGCAAATCTTGTTTCAATGGCATCCATTAATTCCTTAGTTGTCTCATACTGCTCAAAGTCCAATGCATACTCATTAGGTATTCCCATACTGAGAATACTATGAGCTTTAATCTCCAGCTTCCTTCTAGCCTTGTCAACCTCACTAACGATGCTAATTTCCTTACCATCATCACCCTTCTTAGGAAGAGTATCACCATTCTCAACAACATCCCAGATGGTGTAATCAATCATACGAATGTATTGCCTCATTCGCATTCTCCATACCTGATACTCACCCTACTTTAGCATGGGCACCTTTGATGCAGTAACCATGTGAGTTTCGTCAGACATCTTAACTTTCTTTAACTAGAATTCTTCTTGGTTTCAGTTTCTAGATCACAAGCTCTGATACCACTTGTTGATCCCAGTTGAGCAAACGATCCTTATAGAAACTGACTTAACAATTACTTGTTAAATATCACGCAGAATATAATATTTAACCTTAAGAAGAAGAACAGTAATAACACTTAAACACCTCAATTATATTAATAACGAATACTCTAATCAGTATTAGGGTTTTACAACCTTGAAGTGTATCGACCTTAAATATATCAAAACACACGTATATCTAATCTAACCTAGGACCTCCTTTTATAGGCAAAGGAGTCATTTACAATATACAATACGTATTCTACAAGATAAATATCATTTCCATACTTATCTAATAGAAAACATTAAACCGACTTAATAACTAGCAGTGATTAAAATTATACTATCCGTGGTTTCACAATTCTACTAGCCGTGGTTTAACTCTGTAGTGGTTATCATTGAACTATCCGTGGTTTCCATTGAACTAGCCGTGGTTTCCACACTTAGTGTAATTCTTCTCAGTGGAACCTAAAACCCAACATCGCTGATACGTACAATCGTGCATAAAACATTTCATGCATCTGGTAGAGCCAAGAATATCACGCTATGTGTCATTTTTGTCTCCTCCTTTGGATGATCATCACATGGACTATCCTACACCTTTAGATTGCATTGTCGGGTGGCACGAAATCGTAAATGCATCCCTATAAATACCGGTTCATCTCCATGAAATGAACCAAGTCACAATCAAGTGAAGCTAATCAATCGTAACACATTTACACACACCTTATAGTCGTATGTGAGTGTTAACCCAACTCTTGATCCTCGATCATACATTGAGTCCTTACCGAACGTAGAAAACGGAACATATGATCATCCTTACAAAAAACCAATGAATACGTACCATATGTAAACAATGAAGCTTACCTTTTGTATAATATTAAGTGTAGTAGTCACCAACATCATTATTGTCAACTCACTGACCAACTTCACTAGAAAACTTCACCACCCAAAAATATTGTACTTAAAACAAACATAACAAAGAAAAATAAGTTGGTCATTCAAGGGACCAAATTGTGTCTTAAACTTGCTGACAACAAGTTGTAGAGGTGGTGAATTATTGCATAATGCGTAAAGGGAGAGGGGTAGCGTGTTGTCTAAATCCCAGTTACACTTAATCTATAAATTATGACGTTTCTTTCTAATGGATGAATATCATATCCTCGTCTTAAACCTAATTTTGCACTAATTAAAGATTGTCGGTGTAAAGTCATGTCATCGACAAGGTAAAGACTACCATGAAAGAATTCTCCAACCTTCATTCAAACATTGACTAAGACTAATATCTATCAAGCTCAAATTCCGGGCTTCGACCTTACCCCGCACGCTATTACATACTTCCACTATCACACAGGGAATATAGGTTGAAAGAACCCACAAGCTTGTTAATAAGAGAATCGTCACACTTGTATGAGATATATCATCTTTCTCCGCTCTAATATTTCCACACACATCATGTACTTTATAACTCATGACCGAGTATCACACCTGAGGCGGTTCGTGGAGTCTTACAACCGAGTATAACACCTGAGGTGGTTTATGGAGTCTTACAAGATACCCTTCTAACGTAGGGCTGAGCAAATCGACCGAACCGATCGGACCGAAAACTGACCGAACCGAAAGACCAGCAGTCCTGTCTCGGTCCTAACTTTTTTCTTATTTCGGTCTCGGTCCGGTCCGGTGTACAAACCGACCATTTGCCTTCGTGGAGTGGACCGACCAAAGGATCGGACCGAACCAACCTGGACCAAACTGAACATATTCAATCCGGTCCTCGGTCTAGATTCTAGAATCTAATGTTTTATCTCTTATTTCTTATTTCCATATTATGTTGTATATGACATCATCACTACACCTTTGACACCATTATCACCATTGATCGACCTGATACTTGTGAATTACTCCGTACTCAACAATTTGTCTACTTTTACTTTTGATACAAAAGTTCCCACACGTTTTTACTCATTGGAATTCTTTAATTTGCTTAGTGTTTTATTTTCTTTTTTAGTTGCTTAGATTCTGTGTTACTGTAGACCTAGATATTTAGTTCAAAAGGGAAATGATTTAGCTTTCTAAAAGTGTTACTAAACTACTTTTAATGGAGCATGCTTGTTATTTATGATTGTCAGAGAAAGCGGATCATCTTTTTTAACAAATAGAAAGAAGACACGTAGTTTCAGTTGAATAACTAGAAATGTTTTTTAAGAGTTTATAAGATCAGTAACTAAAAAATGAGGCCAACTAAGTTATGTAACATATAAGTAGATATCGAAATGGCGTTTATCTATTATGTATTACTATCAAAAGGGCTTTAGTTTAGTTGATACCCATCTTCGAAAAACTCATGCGCTAATTGAAGAGATTTTGTGGATAAAAGGTTAAGGGTTCGAGTCTCGGCTCTTGCTCACTCTAGACAGTGCCCCGCTGGGTCAGGAGAGTTGTCGAAGGTATTACTTGTCGGATGGACAATAACTATTGGCAAAAAATATCCGAGTCAAGATATTCCCGCTAGTTCACACCTCTTTTTGAATCTATTATGTATTACTCTTATTCTTGCGGGTACAAGTGGATTTAATGTGGCGTAGTGGTCTACAAAAGAGATGGTGGGTTTGGCTTTACTTTCCTTATAAATCAAGAAATAATGAGTGAGTTGCAGTTAAAGGTTTCATAGGATCCATATAATTGCTTTACAAGATTTTCATGTGCATTAAATCATCATTTTTTAAGATTCCTATGGTTACTTTAGGCAACTCTTGCCTCTAAAATCATCTTCAAACTCAAATCTAAAATACTAGAGTACATGTTTTTGATACTATATACTATATAATGTTAAATTGCTAAAAATGTATTTATAATAAGAATTTTGCAATTACGGGCCTGAAAAGGTAAATAACTGCTCCTCGGATTGAGCTGGTTTCTCCGGACTTGACAATTAACGTCCTTCGAGCATCTAACATAGATGAAAGAAACAAGTTATACTCGTCATGGGTTTGATCGCAAAACCAAGCTCCGACGTGAGAGTAAGTATAACCTTAGGCAGGAAGGCAAAGTAATAAATGTGAGAGTAAATGAGTAGTGATAAGTTGGTTGACCATTGAATGAGTTTGGGGTATTTATACTACCCCAACCATTGTACTTGACAATATAGGGAAATAGCGAGCTAAACTATGATGACTAGCCTAAGTGCTAGCCAATTGTCTACGTGGGGACAATATCTCGTAATATTTGGATTGACCATTGTACTTGATACGAACTCTTGGGGTAAAAAGAGTGTTCACCCTCTGTTAGGATCATCCTGTCGTCATTATTTCGGACCAGTATTCTTCGAACACGTGGAGACACTTGTCCCCCGGCACGTGTCCTTCGACCACGTACACGAACAGGACCAAACTACTACGATTAAAAGATTTATAATCACAAAAATAATCATTATGATCATAATTAATAAAATTCTTTTAATAATCACTCGAACTAGTAGAGTCGTGAGTTGAAAGTTCACATGCAATAATACTGAGGTCAAGCTTCCGTGTGCGAATGCCAAGTACTTTTAGCGGATAGGCTTTTGCAAGGAAATTGTTATATGAGATTCCACCAAGCGGAAAAAACTCTCTTTCAATGAACCCATTACATGACATAAGGTTGTCTTTTACATAGTGCTTTTAAATTTTATTTTTTTTTAAAAGTCTATTGTCACATTTATGACATAGACAAAGTTATACCAACGTCGACATGAACAATAGTACTCTTATTTTGTCATATGATAGATTGATCATATCATGCATGGATAGTTTTGAAAAAGGGTCGACAAAATATTCTTAATATTTTTCCATGACCAGGATTTAGATGTTTGGTTTCTTAACCAAAAACATATCTTATTTCGTTTCATCAACATATTTAATGTGTAATATTTGCTAGTAGTCATGTCTAGCTAGCAACTTATCCATGTTGTACAAGCGTCATTCTTTGTCACTTTGTCGTTTCATTGTTGGCAAAACTCTAATCATGGCCTATTCTAGACCAATTCGAGAACCAAAAGTTTATAGACAACCAAGCAAACCAAAAAGCTAAACTTCAACCATAAATATTATTAGAAATTACAATTTTGGGATCTTAAAAATAAAGAGTACAATAATTTAAAAAGAAATAAAAAAGAAGTGATTAATTAGGGGTACTGCTTCTGAATGATCCAAGAGCCTTGATTGCACCTGCTCTCAATATAAATTGGTGATAAAAGGCTGCAATTGCTGCTCCAATAAAGGGTCCCACCCAGAATATCCACTGCCACACAACCAAACACAACAAACACTATTTCAGAACAAAGTACTTTTTTATATTGCTTAAAGTACAATCATTTTCAATATACTTCATCTTGATTGGACTATTTTTGCTCTGGAGCAAGTACTTTCTTACTCAATAATTCAACATTGCAATAAGTTGTACCATGTGTTTGTCACATTTGCACAAATAATCAATAATGCATCATGGTAAACTTGTACTCAGTTAACTTATTATCTAGGGTAAAAATAACATAAGTTTTCTTTGTAACTAAATTTATAAGGTTTTTAAATATAGTTTTCAAATTATAATGTACCTGGTCATCCCAAATTTTTTCCTTGTTGTAGATAACAGCGGCTCCAAAACTTCGGGCAGGGTTAATACCGGTTCCGGTAATGGGAATAGTGGCCAAGTGAACCATGAACACGGCGAATCCGATAGGAAGAGGTGCCAAAACCTATAGTGCCAAAAACCAAAAAATCAAGTCAATTGTCACATTTTCGACACGTTAAAAAGTTAAGTGGGCACATATAGCAAACTTATAAAACAATAAGTAAGAAGTGTCCGTACTGGAACGTGGGAGTCACGGGCACTTCTCTTTGGATCAGTGGCCGAAAAGACGGTGTAGACAAGGACGAAAGTGCCGATAATCTCAGCTCCGAGACCGGTTCCTTTGTTGTAACCATCGGCTAGAGAGTTGGCTCCTCCGCCATACCTGTTGTATAGACTTTTGTTGAAAGCTTTGACTAAGCCCACACCACAAATGGCTCCTAGACACTGAGCCACCATGTACATAATGGCTCGGATCAGTGATACTTTACGTGCAAGGAATAGACCGAATGTCACTGCTGGGTTAATGTGACCTCCTGCACATTTTATACAAAAATGTTACCAACGGTAAAAAGTAAAATGTTAGAAACAGTTTACAAATTTACCTCTTTACCCTTTTGGTTCTATTATAACAGGCATTTTGGGAATTTCATAGAGTAGGGTTGGTTTCTTGATTTTCTTGCACTAGTTTAATGGTGTAGCTTATTACACGTTAGCAACTTCTATAAACTTAAAAAATATGTCGACATTTTGCCACGTTAATTTCATACTTTCATAGTATCTATGGTTGTTATAGAAAATATATTTTTTAATAAAGCCTGAGTTTACATAAAGATAATTTACACTTTCACCTTAATTAATTCATGTCAAGTTCCATTTTCTTTAAAGTTATGTTTCATTTTCAACTACCACTCTATCTTTTCTTCTAAAACATTTCACCAAAATTATTCTTTAGCTAACTTAATATTTACTTATCCAGTTATCCTATAACATAGGCAAAAGAAAGTCTAAAAGTTACCAAATTACTCTTGCACATTCCTATTTTTTAGGGCTATTTAGCCTAGTTTCATATTTTGTCAAGGTTCAACTAGTACTACACTCTAGAAACAAAAGGAAAGAAAACAATAATATCTTAGGTACTAATTTTTTTACTCGCAGCTTAACCGAGATATAAGCAAGAAAAAAGAAAAACAAGAGAATTAAGGTAAAAAAAAAAAAAAAAAAAAAAAGGAAAGGGTTACTGACCAGAGATTCCAGCAGTGCAGTAAACAAGAACAAAGATCATACCACCAAAAGCCCAAGCAATACCAAGAATACCAACACCACCACACTGGTCAGCGTTCAAGGCAGGATCAGTAGTACTTTTGTACCCAATAACAGTCAACACAGTTATATAAAGAAACAAAAGTGTAGCAATGAACTCAGCAATCAAAGCCCTGTAGAAAGACCACTTTGTCAACTCCCCAGGGTCAAACAAGGGTGCTGGTGGAGGGTCATGGTAGTCCTTAGCTGAGAATGAACCTTGCTCAGGGACATCTTTAGTCATTTTGACAACGTTAGAACAATGTTTTTTTGTGTGTGTTTTGTGTTGAGATGATAATGGTGTGAGTGAGTGTGTTTGTGGTGGTGTTTATATAAAGGGAAATGAAGATAAGAAGGGTGTAGAATGTGTAACGGTTGTTTTTGAAGTAGGTGAGTTGTAATTATTGTTGGTGGAAATTATTGCCGTCCATAGGTGTAGTTTTGTAAAAATAATATTTCGTTTTCACCGACCCATTTTTGAATGTTGATGACTTGTTATTGATGTTGTTGTCCCACCACCTTGTAAAACTACAGAAAATTTTGAGTTTTTATGGATGAATATTGATCAGGTGTGAGTGGATCTTTTATTATGTTCAAGTGATGTTGTGAAGAATTTAATTATGGTTTCGTACTAATTAATATGGTTGCTTATTGTGTAGCAGGCCAATGTAACATTTTGAAATGATTCTAAATTATACTTTATGACTATTAAGTGACCGTAAGGGTGTTTGGTGTAG
Organism: Chrysanthemum seticuspe; assembly: GCA_019973895.1. NCBI lineage: Eukaryota > Viridiplantae > Streptophyta > Magnoliopsida > Asterales > Asteraceae > Chrysanthemum > Chrysanthemum seticuspe. The sequence goes on along the minus strand of BPTQ01000002.1, from coordinate 239,671,494 downwards.
CAAGCCCTGATAACACATATCTGACTTCTATCTTCGTGTGTGTATTAATGGATTTTTCACCTACTTCCTATTTATTATCTTTTCTTATTGGTCTCACTACGATACCAAACCCTCCTCCCGGTCGCCTCGTTCCTTTGCTTTTCCATTGCTTTGATACTCTGTCTCTGAAACATTCCTTAATTAAATTAAGTGGAGAATTCCTTCGTACTTGAGTGTCCCAATGAGCCCGTAGGCAAGGTTCTTACTATTTTCACGCATGACATGAGGTTGTTTACCTTACTAGTATTTGAACTTAAATGCCAGGCAGAGGAGTGTAACTGCCTTACCGCCCTATCCGACTTATATTTGAAAAGCATTTCGTACTCGTAACAAATCCCTTCCCAGCGAAAGGTGTGCTCCAATGAAAAGTACACAACACTACTGCACTAGTAGTGCCCCTTTTGACGACCAAGTCACAATAGAAACAATGTGTGAGTGAACGCCGCTCTACTTCCAGACAATAGGACTAAACCTAAAGTAATTGGAAAGTGAAGGAATGGAATGTTAGAAATTGAAATCCTTAGGATTTAAAATCTGACGGAATTGAAATTAGCAAATACTAACGCATGTTTGGTTGGAAGAATGAAATGAGAAAAACAATTATATTAAATTATTTAAAATTTAATTTTAGTTTAAGATTAATAAACTAAATATTATTTAATAAATAAATTACTTATCAAGTAATAATAATAATTTTTTAAATAATATTATATAAACTAATATATTAAATAAATATTTTTTTTATATAAATACAATTGTATTTTTTTAAGTATAAATTAAAAAAGTAAGCTATAAATAAATTATATTTAATTTTAAATAAATAATAATTTTTAAATATAATAATAATAAAAAAATATAATAATAATAATAATAATAATAACAATAATAATAGCAATGACAATACACAACAACAACGAACCCAATCCCGCCGGAGCGGGGTATGGGGGAGGTAAAAATGTAGATAGATCTTACCCCTACCCCAGGATAAATCTGGGAGTAGAGAGACTGCTTCCAACGAGACCTCCGGCTAGTGCGGGTGTGCAGGTGAGAAAAAAGAGAAAAGAAAGCGGAAGACGGACAACAACAAACACCTGCAGAAATAAGACAAAACAGGCAAACAAGTAAGAGGTCACATAAGAGAACACAGACAAAAACAAAGAAACAAAGCACAAAGGGACACAGGCAGACCAAAAAGTGTCAACAAAGAACAAGGCCAAAGCAACGCAGAGCAAAAAAGCACCAAAAACAAAAGCACTGCGAGAAAAAGCAGGCAAGCCTAAGCATACATAGCAAAGCAAGGAAACGCACGGGGCCAAAAGCTACGGCAAAAGCAAAAAGGCACGGGGCCTAAAGCTAAGGCAGAGCAAAACAAAGCACCAAAAACAAAAGCAGGACGAGAAAAAGCAGGCAGGCCTAAGCACCCAGAGCAAAGCAAAGAAACGCACGGGGCCTAAAGTTACGGCAAAAGCAAAAGGGAGGCACCAAAACCGAAAAACGCCGAGGCAAAAGCAAACAAAGGGACGCCTAAAAGCCTAACCCACCAAAAACCACCTAAACCCCAAAAAAAAACCCCTAGCCCAAAAATCTAACCGCAAATCCTAATCCTATCTCTCCACCCCTTTCTATCAGAGGTCATGTCCTCCGACAAGAGAAGCTCCGACATGTCTAGCTTAATCCTATCTTCCCACTTGAGATTGGGTCTACCCCTTCTTCTCACGCCATCTACAACTATCGCCTCGACTCTTCTAACCGGTGCTGCTTGCGGCCTTCTCCTGACATGACCGAACCATCTCAATCTACCTTCTCTCATCTTCGAGATAATATTTCCGACATCAAGTTTTTCTCTGAAAACTCCGTTCGGTATCATGTCAAGCAAGGTTTTACCACAAGTCCATCTTAGCATTCTAAGTTCTGCCACCTCTACCCGGTTAGCGTGGGCCTTGGAGATGGGCCAACACTCGGACCCGTATAGCAAAGCCGGTCTAATCGCCACTCTATAAAATTTCCCCTTTAACTTTAAGGGTACCTTCCTGTCGCAGAGGACTCCCGACGCCGCCCTCCATTTCGCCCAACCAGCTCTGATCCGGTGGGTTACGTCCTCATCTATCCTCCCCGATTTGTGAATCATCGATCCCAGGTATCTAAATGACTCCTTGGGTGGCAGGATCTGGTCGCCGATACGAATATCCTCATGGTTGTTTGACTCGCCCCTCCCAAAAACACATCTCATGTATTCAGTCTTCTCTCTGCTCACCCGAAGGCCGTTGTCTTCAAGAGCTTCCCTCCATAGCTCAAGTCTGGTGTTTAACCCTTCCGCCGTTTCTGCCACCAACACAATGTCGTCAGCGAATATCATGCTCCACGGAATGCCCTCTTGAATCCCTCTAGATAAGTCGTCCAGAATCAAGGCGAAGAGGTAGGGACTTAAGGCAGATCCTTGGTGGAGCCCAACTTTTACCGGGAAAAACTCTGAGAGCCCAACGGTGGATCTAACACGGGTCTTAGCTCCCTCGTACATATCCTTGATTACTCTCACGAATCTCCTTGGGGTCCCTTTGTCAAAAAGAGTTTTCCAAATCAACTCACGAGGAACACTATCATATGCCTTTTCAAGGTCCAGGAACGCCATATGCAAGTCCTTTTGTCTCTCTCTATACTTATCCATGAGACTTCTAAGAAGGTGAATAGCCTCAATCGAAGACCTTTCTGGCATAAAACCAAATTGGTTCTCAGATACCCTCGTCTCCCTTCTCAGCCTCCTCTCAATGACTCTCTCCCAAAGCTTCATGGTGTGGCTAAGGAGCTTGATGCCCCTATAATTGCTACACACTTGCACATCCCCCTTGTTCTTGTAGGTTGGGATGACTTCACTAAGTCTCCATTCATCCAGCATCTTAGCATCAGATAAGATCTTGTTGAAGAGGCAAGTTAACCAATTTACCCCTTCCTGCCCCAAGCACCTCCAAGCTTCTATGGGGATTTGGTCCGGCCCCACCGCTTTGTTTCTACCCATCTTCTGTAGTGCAACCTTCACTTCTGGTTGGCTAATCCTCGAATAGTCGCATTCAGGTCGTAGGGTATTGTGCTCTTCTTCCCCTCCTCCTTCAGTGCTTCCTCCGTTGAAAAGGGAGGCGAAATACTCTCCCCATCTTTTCCTAATATCTTCTTCGGACACAATGGTTCGTCCGCCTGCCTCTTTGATATATTTGACATTACCTAAATCCCTCCTCCTTCTCTCTCGTGCTTTAGCAATCCTAAATATATCATTTGCTCCCTCTTTGGAGTCCAATTTCTTGTACAAATCTTCGTACACCTTATCTTTTGCCATAGCCACAGCCTTTTTCGCTTCTCTTTTAGCTACCTTATACCTCTCCTCCGCGGTAGTAATGTCGGCTTGGTGGTCCTCTCGACACCGACGGAGTTCTCTGAACCTGGATTGTTTCACGGCAACTTTGGCTTGCACTTCCTCGCTAAACCACCAAGATTCCCTGTTGGGTGGCTGAGTTCTAGTACTCCCGCTAGCCACACCGAGTGATTCTTTTGTTGCGTCTTTAATGATGTCGGCCAGAACGTTCCACAACTGGTCCGCGTCTCCATCAGTCAGGTCCTCTGACCTAGTAGAAAATCTCTCAAAGACTTTCATTTTAAAAGACTCTGCCGCCTCCCCGTTCAAATTCTTCCATAGAATCCTTGTCAACCTGGACGCTGCTCTCCTTGGTTGATGTCTCACGAAAAGTGTATCCAAAGCTAACAATTTGTGTTGGGATGAGCATGCCTCGCCTGGGAAAACCCTGCAGTCCCTACATGCTCTAAGGTCGCCTCTTCTCACCAGCATATAGTCAATCTGGGTGTTGTGACCCCCACTCTGGAAGGTGATCAAGTGCACTTCTCTCTTCTTGAAGAAAGAGTTCACTACTACCAAGTCGTGAGCCAACGCAAACTCTAAAATCGATCGGCCTTCCTCATTTCTTACTCCAAAGCCATAACCACCATGAACCCCCGCGTAGCCATCCGAAGCCGCTCCTACGTGGCCATTCAGGTCACCTCCAATAAATAAACGTTGATCTGAGGGGCACTCCCTGACAAGGCCGTCGAGGGAGTCCCAGAAGGTCTTTTTCTCAACTTCACTCCGGCCCACCTGTAAATAATAGCAATGACAATGATAAAGATAATATGAATTCCATAGAATTGTAAACAATCCCTCTTATATTGTCATGGAATGTTAAATTCCATAGATATGGAATTTTGAAGGAATTCAACACAGTAAGGAATGAAATTCAGATTCCAAATTCTTTAAAATTTTCAACCAAACACGTTATTAAATGGAATTGGATTCCAATTCCACCATAATCTTTAGGATTCCGCTGAACCAAACGGGCCCTAAGTGTATATTTCTTGCACGAATTAGTCCTTTACCAAATGTGTTTCATGCATAACTATTAAAGGAAAGAATTCAATGCATTTGAAGAAAATTTGAAAGTTAGTTACTTTACTTTTATCTTTTTCTTTCACTATCCTTAACTTTATATGTTAATCATGTAAATTTCCAATCTATCTGTCCAATAAAAGGTTGTTAGTAATATATACCTACAAAATACTTGTTTGTATAAATTAAGTATACAACCACTATTGTGGCAATTGCTTTGTCATTCGATGATGGATCAAGAGTTTTGAACTTTGGAATATAATATCAATTGCAAATTAATAAGTTGGGATATATATAATATATATTATACTGTATTTTAGTACTACAAAAAGAATATATAAGTAGCATGCATATACCTAATGTTCCATGTAAATTCATCCCATGTTCCTTGTATAGTTCTATCTATAGCAATAACTTTTGCATAGAATATTTGTCTTTTTGACAATTAACATATCTTACAAAAACATATCCTACAAAAAAACATAACCTACCATGATTATTTAAACATTAGTTGAGCTTTTTGCAGTTTTTATGTGTAATTTAGTTGTTTTAGTGGGTATGCATAAGCATAATTAGGAGTTCAATTAAACCAAGTTGATTTAAATTATGAAAAAGGTGACACAATGATAGTTCACGAGAGTTTGGTGGTCGATATCACATGATGCATGGTAGCCAAAATTCTCATTTTTGTCAAATTCAATTTTTGGCCCCCCTTTAAAATGGTGGTCCTTATTCAGAATTTCTGATTGATTCATTGTCGCACCAAATTTTCCTATTTTCTGAGTTGTCCACCTATAATTTTCATTTTTCAAAACAGATAATTAAATTTCTGGACACAAAATATATCAAAGATTCTCGCTACACCTTTTTGGAAAGGTGAAGGCCAGTAAACAACTAAATAAATTTTGTTGCTATTGTAATTAAATATATATATATATATAGGTTTGGGTTATTATGAAAAGTTTCTTATAATGAAAAGAATGAGAAGGCATGTGGAGGTGACATGTGTCACCTTTGCCACATCATCATGCCACATCACCATACCCCACCCCCTCCCCCGCCCCCCCCCCCAACCCCCCCCCCCCCCCGAAAAAAATTTTTTCCCGCCAAAAAAAAAATTTTTTTTTGGGCAAAAAAAATTTTTTTTTTTTCCCGCCAAAAATTTCCCGCCAAATTTTTTTACTGCATCAAAATTATGAATTTAGTGCATCAAGGTTATAAATTACTGCATCACAGTTATAAAGTTACTGCATCACAATCATAATTTTAGTGCATTAATGTTATAACCTTGATTTTAGTGCATCATAGTTGATGCACTACTAACTATGATGCAGTAACTTATAAAAAAGATGCACCAAAACTTATTAGTGCATTAAGGTTATAAGTTACTGCGTCACAATTATGATTTTAGTGCATTAAGGTTATAAATTACTGCATTACAGTTATAAAGTTACTGCATCACAATCATGATTTTAGTGCATTTAAGGTTATAACCTTGATTTTAGTGCATCATAGTTGATGCACTGAACTATTAACTATGATGCAGTAACTTACCAATGGAGCATTAGTCCAATGGTTGGAGCACTTGTGCTTGAGTCAATTGACCCAAGTTCAAGTCCCATCCTTGGCATTTGCTTCATATAGGTACCCACCTCCGCAAAACCTGTGGGCACACTGGAGAGACTTTGTGGAATAAGAGCTTAGGGGTCCTAGTCTTGGCTCGTACTCACTCCAGTTGGTGCCCCACTAGGCCAGGAGAGTTTCCGGAGCTATTCCTTGTGGGGTGAACAATGGCTGGTGCCAAAAGGCACCCGGGGTCAGGGTGTTCCCGCCAATATACACCTTTTGTAGAATGATGCAGTAACTTATAATAAAGATGCACCAAAACTTATTAGTGCATTAATGTTATAAGTTACTGCATCATGGTTATAAATTTACTGCATCATAATCATGATTTTAGTGCATTAAGGTTATAAATTACTGCATCACAATTATGATTGTGATGCAGTATTTTTATAACTGTGATGCAGTAATAAATTTTGGCGGGAATTTTTTGGCGGGAAAAAAAAAAATTTTTGCCCAAAAAAAAATTTTTTTTTGGCGGGAAAAAAATTTTTTTTTGCGGGGAGGGCGGGGGGGGGGGGGGGGGTGAGGTGGGTGGGGTGGGGGTGGGGGTGACACATGGCATGGTGATGTGGCAAAGGTGACACATGTCACCTCCACATGCCTTCTCATTCTTTTCATTATAAGAAATTTTTCATTTTAACCCTACCCTATATATATATATATATATATATATATATATATATATATATATATATATATATATATATATATATATATATATATATATATATATATATATATATATACTAGACGAGTACCCGCGCCTAGCGGCAGCGATGTCTAGTTTTCTGCAAAGTTCCGATGACCCATAAGTTTCTTTCAACAAACTGTATTTGTAGCATTAGAGAATTGTTTTCGAATAACTACAATTCTGATGCGTGGTTGCATAGCAGCATAAATATATAGTTTTTTAAAAAATTATGTGGAGTCGATCTAAGTGTGTGAGTATATTTTCTAATAGGATTGTTTTAAGTTATTAAGATTTTTAGTAATAATAGATTCAAGCATTACAAAAAACAACGGTATTATGTAGTTGGCAATATTATATTGTAGTTTAGATGTATAGCCAATATGTGTGACCGTTTTTTCTTGTTTTGTTAGTAATTTAGGCAGTGATAACTATTTTTTTTACATGTGTAACGTTTATCATTTGGTGTGTGGCTTTTAAAATTGTAACTTTGCAAATTGGATATCACCATATAAGATTATTTTGTACTATCAATTTGTATAGATATTTATGCATTGTTCAAAGCTATTTGTTTGAGGTACAAATAATTATCGCTAAAGATAACAATACTATTTATTTTTTGTGATTTTAATAAACTTACATAACATTATTGATACACTGGACAAAGGGCTATACAATATATATTAACTTTTAAACGACGATTCATATATGTTAGTCCCTTAAATGGTGCAAGAGCAACATTTTTTAATATAACATTATACAAATGACAAATTACATGTGTCAAAGAAAAATGAACCAAAAACTACAATTACTTGGTCTCTCCTTTCAAAAAAATTGTCACGGGTTCCACAACTACTTTATCATTTCTCATATAATTTTGTCAAATTTGAAACCCGATTTCACCCTGGTGGTTCAACTGGTTGAACCGTTCCGATAAAAAAACAGGTCGATTTAAACCGAGTCAAACCGATAGGTTGGGTCGAAAAAATGTCAAATTAAACCGGGTCAGCCCGCCGGGTTTGAAGCGTCCCGGGTCAACCCGGTATCGGTTTCAACAGGTCAACCCAGTATCGGTTTCAACGGGTCAACCCGGTATCGGTTTCAATTGGTTGTTTTTAATTTGGTAGATGTGTTTTTAATTGGGTGTACAATGTGAATAAATTATTGTACTTTTAAGTAATGGGTGTTTTAATAAGAGTATTAATTATATTATTTATTTCTCTCTCCATTGACCATGTTTTCAACATTCAACTTTCAACATTTTTCACTTTTTCCACTTTGACCATTTTTCCATTTTATATAGTATATATATATATATATATATATATATATATATATATATATATATATATATATATATATATATATATATATATATATATATATATGTTAGTAATTTTTTGCAATATCTTAAGTATCATAAAACTTAGTTAGCAAAATTGAAATGAAAAACAAAACTAGCTCTCTTTATTTAAAGTAGCCCCGAAATTTTTTTGTTTCTCTTGCTAAAATGATATTCTACATTAAGAAAATCCAAAAATTTGTTATAACACAATTTTATGGATTTTTTTTTAAACATTTTAAAATTATAAAATTTGCTATTAATGATCTTATATATTTCATAATTATATACTTTAATCATCTGAAAGTGGTAAATTATTTTAAATAAAAAATATTTTGATATTCATTAACTATTAATTATGTAATTATGAAATATTTTATATAATAAAAGAATTACATCATTTCGTAGTGATTTTGTCAATTCATTCTTATTGAAAAAACAATTGGGCCAATAGGAGAGCTCAATTTCGCCACGTAAGCAAAATCGTGTGATGTGATTGGTTAATAAAAGTCAAAATTAAATTGGTTTTGGTCAAACTTTAATAAATTTGATGGAGAAATTTGGTTGTAAAAAAAACACATAAAAATATAGGTGTCAAATTTGTGAAAACAAAAACTTCAAAAAAGAGAAGGTAATTAATAAAACTTTAGTGGTTGAATTTTTAAAAATTATATAAAGTTAAGTATAATATTATAATCCTTCACGTTTTTTTAATAACTTTAGATTATAAACAAATACCCCCTTATACCTTATACCATTTATACTTTATATAATAAAAAAATACAATGTCTATGTTGTTTTAAAATAACAACATATAAATTTGCATAAGATTATAAGTATCAATTTTTTTTACTATAAGAACTCATTTATTTCATTTTTGAAAGTTTAATCTATGTAGACACGAGTTTACATTTTAAATACGGCTAAATTACTGAAAACGGGAATATGATTATCAAATTGTAAGCACGAGTTACTTTAATATAAAAATAAATATACGCGATTGTACTTATAACAATGACTCATGTAATTCTTATTTATTTATATAAGAATATCTAGAGAAACATTTTAAAAAAACTTTAAAGAGTATATTTTAACTTTATCAACGCTCATTATGTGCTATTAAACTTGCATCATGTGTACAATATAATGTCAGTAGTGAAATTTAAGTAACAACATCAACATCTTTGTCAGCTAAAATAAAATTAAATCTTGAGTTACCTAACAGAAATTTTTACAAATATTTTACCAAATTCTAATGGATATTATAATGAAAAACTCGTGCATAAGTATTAGTTATACTTGTATCACAATTTTAATGGGCAAATTATTATATGTGTATATACTGAACTAAAATGTTAAAATAAATTTAATTTATGTGTAAACTTCGTGCGTGCACGAAACTTATAACTATATAATTATATGCAGTTACCTTTAAGGACACAATATTCAGTATTAATACGGAATAAATTTTTTTGTAAAAACCCCGTACGTGCATGGGTATTATAAATAGTACTTAAATAAAAATTGTATTTAGCAAATCACTAGCATATACAACTGGGGGGTACCTCAAATAAACTCTCTCCCAATGTGTGAGAGAGAAAAAGAAGAAGGTTGGCAAGAGGTTGGCCACAAAATAAGACAAAGGGACGGTAACAAAAGAAGGCATGAGGGTGAGAAGGGGAAGGAGGTTGTCAAGTTTTTCGAGTCTAACATCCCAGAAGGGTGTCGCCCATGGGACTTAGCATCTTCATTGGAAAGTTTTGGAAATATAGCAGGGGTTTACATAGCTCGGAAGAGAAACGCCAAGGGTGTCAGGTTCGGTTTTGTAAGTTTCAAAGGAGTGAAGGATAACAGAGAACTTGAAAAGAAATTGAAAGGGGTGAAGATGGGAAGATCGACACTGGACATTAACATAGCTAGGTATGCAACGGAAAATGAGAAGGTAGGGGGAGGTAAGGTTAATCGCCCTTCTGGAAATATTCCGGTAAGTGGTGTCGGTGGCTTTCAAGACGGGAGACCGTTCTCTAGTGTCGTCAAAGGAGTTGTGGGAAATGAGAAGACAGGGAGGGAGATACGTATCGACCCAACTGTTAACGAAATGATTAACTTCCAAGATAAGGCTTTGGTGGCGAGGTGTGGGAGTTTCTATACACTCTCAAACCTTGGTGAGTTATTGGGTAACCTAGGTACCACTGTTTCTAGCTTCCAATATCTTGGAGGGTTGTCAGTCCTTCTGATGTGTAACAGCCAAGAGAGGGTTGAGGAGTTCTACCGTAAAAAGGAGACCTGGAAAGAGTGGTTTGATAAGGTGGACGTTTGGCGGGGTCAATCCTTCCCGTATGAACGGTTAGCGTGGGTTGGTATTTATGGGGTCCCGCTGCACTTAGCCTCTCCATCGACGTACAACAAAATCGGTGAAAGCTTTGGAAAGGTGGTTTCCCCATCCGGTGCTAAGGTTGATTACTCCAATAGGTCCGTTGAAGGCATTGCCATCCTTGTGGGTGATGGGAAAGAAATAAAAGATGTTGTGTCCTTAACGTGGAGGGACAAGAAGTACCAAGTGTGGATTGTAGAGAAGTTGATTGATTGGCACCCGAGTTGTGTGATTAACTTTACTGATGGGTCGTCGCCAGACGGGGGAGGCCATCATAGTCCCGTGCTTTCCACTGCGGAACCATATGAGATGGAAGAAGGCGAGGTGGAAAAAGAAGGTGGGGAGACATTGCATGGGGAAGATGGGATAGACAAAAGGTTTTTGCATGGGGAGAAGGATGAATTTATGAAGTCGGCGCACATGCAAAAGGAATTAAACATTGAAGACAGGAATACAGGTGTGTGGGCAGTCTAATTCATTTTCTTTTACTACCGAAGCACGTGGGGGTAATGAAAAGGTAGTGAATCCTAAAGTAAATGAAGCCTGGTTTAATTTTAATGTTGGGCTTTCCACAAGGCTAAGAAAGAGGCCCAGGGAATCCGATCCATTTTCCCTAGACTTTATTTTGGGCCTAAAAGAAAAAGAGTCTAATGAAAAGGAGAGTGGGATTGAGGTTAATAGCCCGCTGGTTAATATCTCATATACTGATGTGGAGAAATCTGGTTGTCTTGATCTCAATTCACCTCCCTCCGTTCCTATGATAAGTCCCCAACCATATGCTAATAGCCATGGGAAAGGGCCTCAGTCTACTGTCAGCGAGCGTAAGATAGAGGTGAGCCAAGCAGTCATGGAGACTTTGGAGATGGGCAAACTAGTGGGTGTGGATCTTTCTGCGGATCATAACAGGATCAGAGGTGTTTTAATGGAAGAAGGTAATAATCCCGTTAATCAATGAATTACATGTCTATTAACATTAGAGGAACGGGGGGGGGGGAGAGGAAATCTAGTTGGATTCGGAAATTAATTTGCAAAGAAAAGGTCTCATTTTTAGCTATGCAAGAAACCCAAAGTGGTAGTTTGAATGAATCGGTGGTTAAGAGGTTCTGGGGAAAACAGTTTGTGAATTTGAAGTGGTGGAGCCGAATGGTAGGTCTGGGGGTATGGTGAGTATATGGGATCCTTCGGTTATTAAGAAGAGGGATTGTATCAAATGCAATAATTTTCTCATGGTCAGAGGAACGGTTAAAGGTTACAACGAGGTGGTGTCGATTATTAATATCTACGCGCATCAAAACAGGAGAGACACGTTGAGAGTTTGGGATGATTTGAAGGCTTTGTTAGATGGTAATCATGGGCTTTGGATTTTGATAGGTGATTTTAATGCGGTTAGGTCGTGTGAGGAAAGAAAGGGGTCGAAGTTTAAAAAGAAGTGTGCTAGTGATTTCAATGAGTTTATTGGTTCAGCGGATCTTCATGAATACTCGATGAAAGGAAGCAAGTTTACTTTCTTTAAGGAAGACGAGAGGGGGAAGAAATTTAGTAAAATAATCGATGCTTAGTTAATAGGGATTTTGTGGATAAATGGCCGGATGCCTGCTTTAGGTCGCTCCCCCGTTTATGGTCGGATCACAATCCGATTCTTTTGTCCGTTTCGGATTCTAACTTCGGGCCCAAGCCTTTCCAGGTTTTCAACTCTTGGCTTGAGTATCCCGAATGTGGGGAAGTGGTTTCTAAAGCCTTGAACGAATTCACTTTTGATGGTGATCCGGATGTGAGACTGGTTAGGAAATTCAAATGGATGCGGCAAAAATTAAAAGAGTGGCGAGACGAATTGGTTCAAAAAGAAAGTGAAGAGTTGGATTTATGTAGGAAAGAATTAGAAGAGCTTGATATAGCTATGGAATCCGAGGATCTTCTGGAAGGCGAAGAGTGGGCGAGAAATGAATGTAGGAGGAGAATCGATGAAATCGAGGCTCGTAAAACCAAAGACTTAAAACAGCGGTCAAGGAACAAATGGGCCGCGGAAGGGGATGGGAACAATCATTTTTTCCATGGGCTGATAAATAATAGGAGAGTTAGTAACGCTATTCATGGTCTGATGATTGGTGACGAATGGGTGGATAAACCGAAGGTGATTAAGAGGCATGTGTATAACTTCTTTAAGGATAAATTCAGTGAAGATTGGATGGAGAGACCGTATTTGGACTGTGATATTGATAATAGACTTTCAGATGAGGAGGCTAATTCTCTGGTCATAAGATTCTCTAAGGAGGAAATCAAAAGGGTTGTTTTCGAGTGTGGGGAAGACCGGGCCCCTGGCCCGGATGGCATATCTTTTAAATACATCAAAAGGTTCTGGAATTTTTTAAGACTTTAGTGACCTTTGCGATTTTTTCTTTGAGGGCAGGGGTTTAAACAGAGGGTGTAATGCGGCTTTCATCACCTTGATTCCCAAAGTCAAGGACCCGGGGCACCTTAATGAGTATAGACCCATTACTCTTGTGGGGGTCACGAGTAAAATTATCTCGAGAGTCTTGGCTAATAGACTCAAAAAGGTGTTAAGCCCGTTGATTTCTATTAACCAGTCGGCGTTCTTGAGTGACCGACTTATATTGGATAGCCCTTTGATTCTAAACGAGGTTATTTCATGGGCTAAAAAAAACCAGAGAAAGATGTTCATATTCAAGGTCGATTTCAATAAAGCCTATGACAACGTTAATTGTTGTTTCCTTTTGTCGGTGATGGCTCAGATGGGCTTCCCCGATTTATGGTGCAGGTGGATTTATGGGATCCTCTCCTCGGCTAGATCTTCGGTGCTTGTAAATGGTTCCCCCACTTTTGAATTTCAGTGTCGTAAGGGCATGAGACAGGGGGACCCAATCCCGCCTTTCCTGTTTCTGATTGTCATGGAGGCCTTATCTTGTATGATGAAGAAGGCGGGTAGGAGTGGGTCGTTTCGTGGGGTTTCGTTGCCCAACGGGGGTCCGGAATTCTCTCACCTTCTTTACGCCGACGATTGCACTTTCCTAGGTGAATGGTCCGAGCTTAATGTTAAAAAGGTTAATCTAATTCTTCGGTGTTTTTACATTTGTTCATGTCTTAGAATAAACTTGAGTAAATCTCACCTCTTTAGAGTGGGGGTTGAAGATGCGGAGGTCTCTAGAGTTGCTAGTTGCATGTCTTGCTTATCGGGTGTTACCCCATTTGATTACTTGGGTATCCGTGTCGGGGGTAGGATGAATCGAGTGGTGAGCTTGGATTTTCTATTCGATATCTTTAGAGCTAGACTTTCGCGTTGGAAAGCTTCTAGTTTATCGATTGGGGGGAGGCTTACTTTAATCAAAGTTGTGTTAGAAAATCTCCCGACTTATTACCTGTCTTTGTTCAAGGCCCCGATCAAGGTGTTAAATGGCCTTGAAAGTATTATTAAGAAGTTTTTGTGGGACTGGTCGTTGGAGGTCAAGAAGATTCATTGGGTAGCTTGGGATCGAGTCGCCTCCCCGGTCAATGTAGGGGGCTTGGATTGTGTAAAATTTTGGACGTTAATATCGCCCTGCTTTCCAAATGGGTGTGGCGCTATAGGAATGAGCCAAACAGTTTGTGGAGACAGGTAGTGGACGCTATCCATGGAACGACGAGGTGTTGGTCTTCTCTCCCCGTTTGCAACGCTATCTCGGGGTTGTGGAAGTCGATTGTCAAAACGATATCTAAGGTTAGTATCGCTGATGAGTGTGTAAATACTCATCATTTTTTGGTCAAATCTGAACTGCAAAACACTTAAAAATGCTCAGAAATGCATCAAAATACTGAAAATATCTCAAAATTGCATTTTATATGTTTCAGATGCAAAATGTTTAAAATCAGATGAAAAATGAGCTAAGTTTGCATAATTGGCAGTTTCAGTCCCCCAAGTTTCAAAAGTTGTCAGAAATAGTCCCTGAGCACTTAATTTCAAAAGAAAAATCACCAAAGGTCCTTTTAAAATCATAAGTTGTCAAAATTAGTCCTTTGGTGAAAAATATCAAAAGTTTTGAGAAATTACAAGTTTGGTCCTTCAAGTTTAAAAATTGGCAAAAATAGTCCTTGGAAATTTGGAAATGTCTATTTTGGTCCTTGTACTATTGAAACTTGTCACTTATGGTCCCTTGGAGCAACTTTGAGATATTGGCAGAATTGGTCCCTTGTTTTTCAGAAATTACAAAACAAGTCCTTGTATTAAAGCCTAAACCTTTGCACCCTTGGACCTTGTCAAAACCCTTTGGACCCTGCCATTCCACTTGACCCCCTGCCTTTTGACCCCCTTCCAATAATACTCTTCCCCAGTCAAACAAACCACCCCGCCTTTTTCTTTCTTCTTCAACAACTCACCTGCAACACTCAAGCTCCCATCAATCCAGCTCACCTTCACCTTCCCTTGTTCCCCCCACCTCAACAACCTTCCAAGATGCATTAAATGCATCCCTCCCCCTAACACTCAAACCCCCACTGGCAATTATACATTTTGGCGCCAAATTCAATCAAACGGCTAAAATATTTTCAATTGATCCAATGGCTATCTATGCAAGTGGGATTCACTCAGATTGGAGAGAGAAACCTTTTGGTGTATAAAAGGAAGAAGAAGAAACAAGAGAAAGGGTAGATTTTAGTTTTTAAATTTCACTTATGTCGTTTTAATATTAAAGTTTTAGTTAAAATGTAGAAGCTGTAATCTTTTGTTTCATTGTACCAAACTCAAGTAATATTATCATTGTAATGTGTTTTTAAATAGCAATTCAAAGTTCTATTATAATTTCAAGTTTTCAGGTTCACTGTTGAAAAACTCAGTTTCAAACTCTTATCTCTAAGCTTCAAATAGCTTATTTCTAAGTTCAAACAAGCTTATATAAGCTTCTTATAGCTTTTTGTAAGTTTATAAGTTATTTTCAAGCAAATTTATCACATGGTCAACAAAAGTCAAACTGGAGCTTAAATTGGAAATGGTGATGATATTGGGTTGATGCAGAGTTGATTTGGGTTGGAATTGGCTTAGAATAGTAGTATATGGTTCTGGTTTAAGCTGCAATATAAGCTGGATACTTGTGAGTATTATTCTCATTTTCATTTTTAATTCAGTATTGCATATTGTGCTTGTATTTGAATCTGTGATCATTAGTAGTTCAGACATGTTTATTTAGTTATAATTAGGGTAACTAGATTTAGTTTAAGTGGTAGAACAAGCTAATTCAGTAGGTAGCTCAGTTTACATTGCAAATCAGTGATTTAAGGAGTTGTTTGGATTAGATAGCAAATCTGTGTTTAAAGTTTATTCAGTGGTTGAGATTTGTTGTTTTAGGCTTATTGAACTCATTTGTACTCATTGCAGTCAACAAATAACATTTGCACACTCTCAAAGTCAAAATCCACTTTGAATCTGTCTTAACTGCATATCTGTTGAAATTCTTGAAAAGCAAAAGCTTGTTTTAGGTTTGTAATACATAGAGATAGATTGCATTAGGTCTATTTCATCATAATACATCAACATCTGTCCACAAATTGGTTTCAAAGTTCAATATAGTCAACTTTTCAAAATTGTCTCAAAAGTCAAAAATGAAAATCTCAGTTTTCACCCAACTGGGGTGATTTTTCATGGGTTCAGTTTTGGGCCAAATCAGGTGAAACTTGGGGTTTTCCTAGTTCAGCTGGTCTAGTTACTTATTATGGTTTTTATTGAATTTTAGAAATTTTCTACAAGCTCCATATCAGCTTGTCAAAAAGGGCCTATCTGCCCTGTTCACAAACTCAGTGAATACTGAGTTTTCTCAGTTTTGAGCAGGGCTTGTAACAAGCTCATAAGAGCTTGTCCAAGGCTCATTTTTGGTTTACAAGTTCTTAGCCAGGTCTAGTTTAAGTTCCAACTTTTGGTTTTAAGTCTCAGCTTATTGGGTAGCTTATTCTTTAGCTTAAAAGTAGGCAACAAATCTGTTTTTATCACTTTAGCTCAAATCATCAAATCTGTGTAATCAGCACTTAAGGAGTTTAAGATAGTTGATACTAGTTGCATTTGGGTACTTTTAGCATATTACAACTTCTATAATCAGTTGGTGGTCTTTGGTGTTCATTTGCTTATACCAAGTGCTTATTTATAAGCATTTTGCATTGCAGTTTCATTTTCTTACACACACAAGCTACTGTTTTTATATTTTTCCTAGATTCATAATATTAGTTTAGACTTTTCTTGAATTTTTCATATTTTTCTAGGTCAGTTTGCTATTTTTCTTCATTTAAAACAGTTTTTAAGTCATTTTAATTAGCTTTTAATACAATTAAATCAGAAAAACTTCAAAAAAATAAGTTTTCATTTTTCCTAGGTTAAGATAAATATAAAAAGTCAAAAAAATATTTTTCCAGATTTTTCTTAGTTAAATTTGTATTTTTAAGCAATTTAAGTAGTTTTAAATAGTTTTTAATTCATAGAAAATACAAAAATAATCAGAAAAATATAAAATTAGTTTTGAAAATTCTCTTTAGTTATTTTAGATTTTTCTAAGTCATAATTTCATTTTTCTAGCTTTATTTCATATTTTCTTGTATTTTAGGGTATTATTAAATAAGTAAAAATAGTTTTTAATTAATAATAATTAGATAAATAGTTTTAAAAATAATTTTCTTTTTCTTAAAATTTTCTCTTATCATTAGGTTTGTAAAAATGTTATTTTTATATTTTTAGGATTAATATTGTTTCAATTTCACATTTTCTTTTATACGTTACGTAATTTTTAATTTAATTTTGTAAAAGAAAAATCAAAAACATCATTTTAAAAATAGTGATAGCATTTATTTAATATAATTTATCTTTTTAATTTTCTTTAATTTGCATTTAAGCCCCTGTAATTTATAAATTTTTCCTTTAGGTATAATCGATCATATCTCTTTTCCGTTCAAATCCTCTCGATCACTATTCGTTTGGTGATTCATCGCACAGCTCGTTGGGACATAACGACCTGGGGAAACATTATACTCCTCTGATCTTCATTGCATTTGGTTCCAGACTGTTTGAAGTTTGTTACGGTTAGCCATTCACAAGTGGCTAGCTTGCGTGATAAAACCTGACCGTTTGGGACCGAATCAAATTTTTGGCGCCGCTGCCGGGGAGCTGTGCTAATTATCTTACGTCTAGCAGATTAGTGATTTGAATATTCACTCCTTGTTCATACCATCCATCTATATATGTTTATATTTTCTTATAAAAATCCAAAAATCCAAAAACATCTTAAAAATCAAAAACACAAAAAGATTTTCTTTCTTATTTTTACAACATGTTTTTCAAAAATACCAAAAATATTCCTCTTTACCCTCTTACCCTTTTTGATTCTTTATCCCTTTACCCTCTATCCATTTGATTCTAACTTCTTCTTATGGAATCTCTCGACTATGACGAATTCTGGAACGAAGTTGAAACACTTCATACTTTATCACAAATGTCAAGAATTCGTGTTGTTCGTGATGATCCATTAATTATGCGTAGGGAAATGGAACGAAAAACCGGGGTGACAAAGGACCAGGTACTTCCCTCTGATAATGGAGGTGCTAAATACGTCCAACCTACGGTTATCCAAAGATCCAACCCCTCGATTGTTCCTAAGCCGTCTAAAATTGATCCTACACTTTCACAATTTACGGTTAGAAGCAATCATGCAGAATTTAGACCGATGACTAGCAAGAATGACTTGCCTAATCTTCACGTTTCTCAAGAACCAGAACCGGAGACCATAACGGAAGTGGTGGAAATTGCTAGCTCTCAGAGCACACCACTTGTCCCACCTCCGGATTTTTCAAAATATTCTTCGAGACTTGATAGTCATTCGGATCACCATGTTGGTTTTGTTGATTCTTTGAATAAACTGATTCCTTCTCATAACTCTCAAATGAAATCGTTTATTCCTTGTGTCGGTTGTGGTGAACCTCTTTTTGGTTCACCCTGTCGTTGGTGTACGTGTGTGCAATGTGGTAATGATATTCATAACGGGAGTTGTTTGTTTTGTGGTTCGAGGAATTCATTTGATTATGATCCTAATCCGAACTCATTTAACGACCCCTCAAACTTTTCCAATTACCCACCACAGCCCGACTTATCTTCATATAATCAACATAACTGCTGTGAATTTTGTGGAGGTCCTCACCAAGGATTTGAGTGTCAATCCGGAAACACATTTGTCTATGAACAGTTTTCCGGTGATGCTCAGAACTTTGGTTATGACCAATATCCATACAATTCACCAGTCCAGACTCAACAGTTTTACTGTTGTGAGTACTGTGGAGGTCCCCACTTCAGCTCTGATTGTCAAATAGGGAATCCATTTCCTTGTAACAATCATGACTCACAGGTTTGACAATTTCCAACCTCCACAGCACCATACGGTTCAAACTCCACCTGAGCCGTTGTCACAAGAAATCTCCCAAAATTTTGAAACCGCAATGAAAACACTTGATGATATGATTAGTAACTTTAAGAATCAAGTGAGTGGTGAAAAGACCATGGGAGAATTGCTAGCCGAAGAACGAGAGGCCCGCAAATCTAGGGAAGAATTATTAGTCCTAGAGCAAGCAGCTCTAAGACGTTCCCAATTTCTTAAGGCAGCTCTATATGATGATGATGAGGAGAGTTTTTATCCTTTTAAGAATATTATTTCTCAACTCCCTCAGTCAGTTGATATCCCAGCAGTTGAGATTCCATCTCAAACAACTGCAATCACACCCGAAGCTCCCACTCACTCTCTGAACATGGGGGACGAGCATCTTGACACTGTTCCTGAAAAGGAATCGGACGAATTCATAAAGTCTAGTGTTGAGAACCTTGTCCCAATCCCGAGAGAGTCACAGAGAAATTCTGATCATATGTGTGATATCCCTTCCCCTCTTGAGTGTTCTAAAGATCATTTTGAAACTTTCTCCAATTGTAGCGAAGATTGTGCATCATATGGAGACATCGAGTATGTTGAGGCATCTCTTCCACAATCTGATGATGATCATTTTCTTGAGGAGTTCACCGATGAACTCACTCACATCAATCCACTTTCATCGGGAAGTGATGATGGTCTCCTTGATTTCGAAGCCGATCTGGGAGAGATTGAAAGTCTCCCTTATAATGATCGTTCACTCACTTCTTATCCCAACAGTCCAATAGAGAATATTAATCACTTTGTTCCTGAAGCATTCAAAACAACTCTCACTAATCCTCTATTTGAATTCGACTCTGAATTCACTTTAATTTCTGAGAATCCACTCTTTGATACTCAGACCGAGGATAGTGATGAGCCCATAATGGAACAAGAGTTCACAATTTCACTTCATGTGAATGATTCTCTTCATGAAGAGTTCTCCGGTGAACTCTCTCATGACATATCTCCTCCGGAACATGATCATTTCTATTTTGATCTTGAGGATGATATTGGCTCGGAGGAAGGTGTACTCTATCATACGAGTTTGCTTATTGATGATACTACTCTCACCCTTCCTCCCGATATGTCTACATTTGAGGATGAAGAATGGATCTTGATTGTTATCAAAATCTTTCTTCCTTTCCTCAAATATCTTGTGATTTCTTTTCATCTTCACTCCTTCGGGAATGAAGACACTATCTTTGACCCCGACATTTTCATTTATCATTTGTGAGTCGGATCTGTGTATATCTCATCGGTGTGGAACTTTCGCGTGCTTCAAATGTTTATACAAACATTTTGAATGAAAGTCCGATGGAGATTGTCTCTTCCACTTTGCTTCCCCATGAGCCAATGAATACGGGGTCGAGTCAAGCTAGCGACTCGGGAATCAAAAACAGTAGCATGCCATATGGGTTTTCACCCATATTTCTGACTTTTTTCTACTTTCTACCACCCTAGTGTGGGGGGGGGGGGTTGCCCCACATGTTGTGTATATATATAAAGTTAAAAAAAAAAAAAAAAAAAAAAAAAAAACTTTCAAAATAATGGCCGTAGTATTTCCCTTTTACGTTCTATGTTTCGGCATAACCGCCGGTACTTTGAATATTGAGGGCAATATTCATTTCTAGTGTAGGGGGGAATTCTCACGAATTTTATCATATGTATTATCCGCCCAATTCCCCCGTTTTTGGCCAAATTTTTTTTTTTGGAGTAAGTGTTTTGCACTTACTCAACTTATGGTTATCAGTCCACCGTGTCTAATAAACAAAAGGATTGACTAATCCAGGAGCAAACGGCTCTTGGTAAAGATATCTCAAATCCATTGACGGCTTGCAATTTGCCCAAAATTGTATGGTGTTCAGCTCACCATATCTTTAATTAGTGAAGAGTTGGCTAGCCCGCAAGTTTATGGCTTGTGGTAAAGGCAGTTGAAAAACCATAATTGGTAATCAGCTCACCAAAGATAATATTGATAATTTATCTAAGAGTTGGCTAGTCCAGAAGCAAACGGCTTCTGGTAAAGACAAATCAAATCCGTTGGAAGCTGGTGGTTTGCTCAAAATCACATGGTTATCAGTGTACCATAGTTCTCACTAGAACTGAAACATTTGGCTACTCCAGAAGTAATGGCTTTTGGTAAAGAGAATCAAATCCATTAAGTTTTTCTCAAAAGATTGCTAGGGACTAGCAATAGTTTAGTTTGGGGGATTGATGAGTGTGTAAATACTCATCATTTTTGGGTCAAATCTGAACTGCAAAACACTTAAAAATGCTCAGAAATGCATCAAAATACTGAAAATATCTCAAAATTGCATTTTATATGTTTCAGATGCAAAATGTTTAAAATCAAATGAAAAATGAGCTAAGTTTGCATAATTGGCAGTTTCAGTCCCCCCAAGTTTCAAAAGTTGTCAGAAATAGTCCCTGAGCACTTAATTTCAAAAGAAAAATCACCAAAGGTCCTTTTAAAATCATAAGTTGTCAAAATTAGTCCTTTGGTGAAAAATATCAAAAGTTTTGAGAAATTACAAGTTTGGTCCTTCAAGTTTAAAAATTGGCAAAAATAGTCCTTGGAAATTTGAAAATGTCTATTTTGGTCCTTGTACTATTGAAACTTGTCACTTATGGTCCCTTGGAACAACTTTGAGATATTGGCAGAATTGGTCCCTTGTTTTTCAGAAATTACAAAACAAGTCCTTGTATTAAAGCCTAAACCTTTGCACCCTTGGACCTTGTCAAAACCCTTTGGACCATGCCATTCCACTTGACCCCCTGCCTTTTGACCCCCTTCCAATAATACTCTTCCCCAGTCAAACCCCCCAGTCAAACAAACCACCCCGCCTTTTTCTTTCTTCTTCAACAACTCACCTGCAACACTCAAGCTCCCATCAATCCAGCTCACCTTCACCTTCCCTTGTTCCCCCCACCTCAACAACCTTCCAAGATGCATTAAATGCATCCCTCCCCCTAACACTCAAACCCCCACTGGCAATTATACATTTTGGCGCCAAATTCAATCAAACGGCTAAAATCTTTTCAATTGATCCAATGGCTATCTATGCAAGTGGGATTCTGATAACGCTACACGCGTCGTTCGGGGTCAAGGAAACTTCCTTTTCTTCGAGCAAGTTTTATAACACCCTAGGCAGTGAACCTAATCGTTGTAGTGTAGTAATTAAGGTAAGCCACGGGTATTGATATCGTTCTCTATGGGAATAGGAATGCTAGTAAGGAGTTACTACGCTAAGGTTAAGGTTGAGGAAGATTATTTTTTTTTATCTTTTTATGTTTTATGAAATGGAAAGGTACGAATCTCGGGTATTGGATTTGGGGGGTTGGTATTTCTACCGATTACTCTACTATTATCTAATTATCTAAACTAAGGTTGTGGGAGTCTATGTCTAATTAATGTGTGCTCGTATGATAGTTTAAAGATGTGTTTACTTAGTTTGTATTACTCCTTAATTATCTCCTATTGGTGGTTGAATTGTCACATCCTTATTCCTAGTTGCGTTGTGTGTCTAAAGTTGTAGGGTATGCGTTTCTCCCTAACTCTTTGAACTTACCAAAGGGTCTCGTCTACAAACCCACTAGGGATGATAAACTCCTACTCTAAGGCGCTCTTTGGATGGTTTAGCCTACAACTACTCAGGTAATTATATGCTAAGGTTTAGAAAGATGAATCAAGCATTAAGTACACAACGAATGACCTATCGCATTACTAGATCATTAATCAACTAAGATAAGAAACAACCAATCAATATTCAATAATTAAGTTTCATACTTCCTAAGCAAACACACAAGTAAATTAGCCGGACATGGAGAACATGCAAGCATACACACAAATAATCAAAGACATAATTGAATTAATGAAGTAAAGACTTATCTTGATGTAAGATAGGGTTTAAAACCCTAAAATACTGTACAAGACACCTTAGGTTCGGTTTTAGGTTTTTACTCCAAAGACTCTCCACCCAAAGACTGAAAAATTCGGATTCTATATATAAGATTACAATTGCGACGGCGTCACCTTATGTTTAGTGACGCCGTCGTGTCGCCGTCATTAGGGTTTCGTCTTGGCCACGTTAACCTTGCGACGGCGTCACCTTATGTCCGTGACGCCGTCCTCTTCAGCTTCTGACGTCGTCTGGATTGCATCTAGGCCGTCTGAGTAGCGACGGCCTACTCTTTCACAACTAGACGTCGTCACTTGAAAATACGAGTTTTGAGTCCTGTATCGTCACAATAATTTTGGGATGGCGTCGCCATTAACACCTGACGCCGTCTCCTTCTAGTTTCAGCAACTGTGAGTGTCTCGATTTTGACTTTGGCCATTTTCTTCATATATTCGCGCCTTTTCGTCTAAATAAGTGCCATTCCAGCATTTTGCCTTCACGAGACCTAAAAAGTGAAAAGGAACGATATTAAGCAATAACGGATACAAAAGTGATCAAATAAGGACTTAAACGACCCCTCAAAATGGTACCTTTTAAAACCTTATCAAATATCCCTACACTTGTTATTTGCTTGTCCTCAAGCAAATGTGCTTTTAGCCAATTTAATTTATAAGTTAGGGGTCATGAAGCATTAATTCAAAACGGTCCACAACACATATAAGCCCCGCAAAAGTCATAACAAGCACGGAAATTACATACTAGCACCTCACATGGGGTGTTTGGATACTCACATCTCTCTCGGGTGTATATATGAAATATAACAAAATAGGAAATGGAAGATAAACACTCATTAACCGGTCCTAGTACATAGATTACCATAGGCTTGAGAATAGATCAAACCTCCATCGCTTTGGCGTAAGCACCTAGGAAAGACTATCAAAGAGGTCTTTAAAGGGTTGTAATGTTAGGCTTACGGTAGGGAAACAAGGGTTTGGTGGGATAGGCTATTAAGTGGTGGTAAGTCAAAAATCTTTATGTTAACTGCATATGAAGAATGGCGTTGCTAAGCCAAGACTCGACACTCTAAAACTCTAGGTAACTGAAATAAACAAACATAAATTAAAAAGATAGATGTAGGATGGTAGCCCGTATGTTTTTTTCTTTTTTTTTTTTTTTTTTTTTCCATACACTTTTACTCTACCATCCTCTACGATAACATCAAAATACTAGGGATTTATAGGCATATCCCTACACTTGAGTTTTTATTACTCTAACACTAATTTGACCCGATTTAAAAAGATCAAAACACTTGGGGTACATTATTACGCAAACAAAGGGAATTTGAATTTTTAACGTTCTCTTCCCGTCATTTCATAAACTTTAACTTTTCCCATGAATCCCAATCATCCCAAAACTGTATACAAAGGATATGACTCGACTTAGCAACTTATGCAAGCAACTAGATAATTGAACTAAGGGTTTGGGGTGATAACAAACATTTGCACTAAAAGTGAGTGCATAAGGGGTAGGCTAAGGCGATTTGGGTGTATATTTGGGGGTGGGGTGTAAACAATGCTCTTCATTGATATTCCCGAAAAACCGAAACATCACGAGAACCGCGAAAAGGATAGGCTCTGAGGGGTTAACTAGGGGTATCGTGTACTAAAGATAAGTACAACGCAAAGGGTGTGGGGGAATTACTCAACCGATATGGAAGAAGTAATTATATTACGGGTATCAAACAACGGTTATCCTAATGCCTCTTATCATTTAGTTATTCCTAACCACACAAGTGTAGCCTTACTTGCGATCTCGGAATGCATCACAAAACAAGTTCTAGAATCTAATATACTACCGGTTCACACTCTAAGCATTGAAGATGAATGCTTTTATTCCTACTAATCTAAGGGCGATCCTCACATTTTGGTGGAATTTGGGTGGTAAAGGGTTTTGTGCTAGTCATATAACTTCCTATCCATGAGACGCTTTTGTTAAGACTAATGGCCCACTCCTATATGTCATGAAAAATTTTAAATTTGGTGCCAAAATTACCCTAACCGATATTTTCTCATGGTTTATTACACAATCACAATTGGACAAAGCAAATAATCAAGGATAAGCATAGTTTCAAAGTTCCCGTTCTATTTTCCCTCCCTACACTTAAACTGAACATTGTCCCCAATGTTCCCCGAAAGTATCAAAGTTATGATAAAAGAAGGTAATTAAAAACGAAAGAAACTAATACTCCCCTGATTAGCTCGGTAGGATCCGTGTAAAGTGGTGGTTAAACTCTTTTCCAAGAAGAATTATTGCGTGAAAAGCTCCTTCCAATCTTATGTAACTTCTTCTTGATAAACTAAACCTGCACACTTGAAGAAAACAAACGAAACCTTCGCGTAAAATCGGCGGTAATAATATATATAAGACTCGATTTAAATTAGGATATAATGCTTGTGGAATGGATGTTTACAGAATTTCTAAGAAAATTAAGACCTGGAAAATTCCAAAAATTTATAAGTAGCTCAGAAAACGAGAAAAAAGTAATCTGATGTTTTTACTCCTTCCTGACGCCGTCAGGTTGCAATCCTGACGCCGTCAGGTTATCCTGACAAAAACTGGTCTGCGATTTTCTGGAAAAAATTCTGGAAAATTTACATCTTTAGAATCTGGAAAAATTTCTGCAAAAACATCCATTATGACTCGATACAAGCATTTGACTTGAACAAACAAACATATATATCTTTTAGTTAATTGTTATTCTCATGTTTACGTTTCTTTTGAAAACGTGTGTAATCCTCCCTACACTTATCCCTTATGTAAAATACCTTTATATGCGGTTAAGACGAGGTTAAAAACAAAATAAAGCATTTTTACAAATTTAAACATGAGGATAATCAATTAATAAAAGATATAAGACACTAACAAGCAAACAATTAAGCATGGGTTGCCTCCCACGAAGCGCTTTTCTTTATTTAAGAGTCTTGCAGCTAGACTCATAGTCGTACTCCTACGTTTTCTCATTACCGCCCTCTTGACGGTTTCTAATGGGGGATTCAATATTGTTGAAGTGCCCTAAAATGCGCTTCTCTAAGAGTTCATCCTCTCCCCAATCGGTCCTATATTCCGGTCCTAGGCTCAAGCAATCCTTATAGAATCCGAAAATCTTAGCCATAACATAATCAACACCCTTCTCCCTATCCTCATCATTCCTATAATAGACCGACAGTTTAAGTTCCTTTTCATCATTAGAGAGTGATGAAAACTTCTCAATCTTAAACGGCATTTGGTAAGCTATGTCATCGGTCTCATTCTTGAATCGCACTACTCCTAACGAGGGGTCATAGGTCATCCCGGTGCTTTCTATGAAAGGTTTTCCTAGAATAACATGGGACAAGCTAGGGTCTATGGCCGTGCTAATATCATCCACAATTATGAAATCCGTAGGAAACGTGAAACTACCTACATAAACGGGCAATCCCTTAATTCTTCCTAGAAAATTGCAACTAACATTAGGATCATTGGGGTCTTGCCTAGTTGGAATAGGCTTCTTCAATATCCAATTGTAATAGGTGCTAGTCGTTATGTTGATTGGAGATTTGCGATCAATGTAGGCTTTTGCCACAAAAAGGTGTCCTATGACACATGGTATGTTAAGATTCCAAGGGTTCCCAAACTTGATTCGAGGACTTTTCCTAACATACATGTGACGGAGGTCACGCACTAAGTGAGGGTGGCGAGATAGTTCTTCTTCCGTAGGAAATTTGTTGAAATAGTCAATGTCTACTTCATCTACTTCCTCGGGTGTTTCATCATCCACAAGTGTATAGTCCTCTTCGTCATTTGTTTCATTAGGTTCAACTAAGGCGATGGCATTGACGAATTGGACGTACTTCGTTAGCTTGCTTGGATCCTTAATCTCTATACCTGAAGGCTCGGGAGTTGAGATAGCACTAACCTTCTTATCACTAGCTATGGCTTTCAAAAGGTTGTCTGTTTTCCTATCCATCTCGGCTTGTTGATGGTTAAAGCGGTCCGAGAGCTTAGCCATTTGGGTTTCTTGGGATGCAACTAGGTTTTGCAACATCCCTTCGACATTTTGTTGGTTAGGACCGTTAGGTGGGGGCCATGAGAAATCATTAGAGGTGAATTCTTTGGTTTGTCCCCAGTAGAAATCGGGCTTGCCTTTCCATGCCTCTCGGGTTTCATTGAAATTCCTAGGTCCGGGTGTTGTAGGGAATCTTCCTCCCGTTCCATTAATACGCGAGGATGCGTAGTCAACGGAAGCATGTTCTGGGGAGCGGGTGCTGTTGCGCGTGTTATGAGGATCACAACACAGCTCACACGAGGAAGAAGCTTTGTTCACATGGTGTGAAGATTTAGGAGTTTCGTATGAGCTCATGAGGAATCTAACTTGATCTTCAAGTTCGATCATCCTACGGTCGGAAGGAGGCAAGGAGATTGCCTTAACGGTTTTGGGTAACTCACGGGGGTCATCCCAACTTTCGTTGTCATAGAGGGCGAGGTCCTCTATTATACCCCATGATTCTTCCGCGGTGAGATCACCAAGTTTTCCACCGGCCTCTTGGTCAATGGATCGCTTAGTGGGGAAGTTGACATGATCATAAAAGATTTGGACTTGGAGCCAAAGATCAATGCCGTGATGAGGGACTTTATGAAGTAAGTCCTTGAATCGGGTCCATGCTTCGTAGAGAGATTCACCTTGACGTTGTTGGAACATCAAGATGTCATTCCTAAGCTTAGTGGTTCTCCCCGGTGGGAAAAATTGAGCAAGGAAGCGAGAGGTAAGATCATCCCAACTTGAGATAGAGCCGGCGGGAAGTCGCTCAAGCCAATTACTAGCTTGGTCCCGTAGAGAGAATTGGAAGAGACGCAGGCGCGTGGTCTCCCGAGTAGTAGCATCAAGGTCGATGGAATCGACGATTTTGAGGAAATCCCTCAGATGCTGATTTGGATCTTCGAAACGAAGTCCATGGAATGCACATCCGTTTTGCACCAACCGGATGGTGTCGGATCGCAGGGCCGTAGTTTGGGCTTGGTCGGGAAGCTCAATGGTGTTCCTATAGCCTAGGTGGCTTGGTCTCATTTGGTGGTAGGTTGATGAATGGTAGTGGGTTATCACCTTCCATGATGAAAAGTGATGGGGTTACGAACAAAGGTTACGAAGAAGGGGGATAGACTAAGAGAAAGCTAAAAATGAGAAAAAAAAAGTTTACTTGATAGGAATTAAGCAAAGAAACCTAGATGAGGTGGACTACTAACTAGCTATTCTATTCCCCGGCAGCGGCGCCAAAAACTTGATAACGCTACACGCGTCGTTCGGGGTCAAGGAAACTTCCTTTTCTTCGAGCAAGTTTTATAGCACCCTAGGCAGTGAACCTAATCGTTGTAGTGTAGTAATTAGGGTAAGCCACGGGTATTGATATCGTTCTCTAGGGGAATAGGAATGCTAGTAAGGAGTTACTACGCTAAGGTTAAGGTTGAGGAAGATTATTTTTTTTATCTTTTTATGTTTTATGAAATGGAAAGGTACGAATCTCGGGTATTGGATTTGGGGGGTTGGTATTTCTACCGATTACTCTACTATTATCTAATTATCTAAACTAAGGTTGTGGGAGTCTATGTCTAATTAATGTGTGCTCGTATGATAGTTTAAAGATGTGTTTACTTAGTTTGTATTACTCCTTAATTATCTCCTATTGGTGGTTGAATTGTCACGTCCTTATTCCTAGTTGCGTTGTGTGTCTAAAGTTGTAGGGTATGCGTTTCTCCCTAACTCTTTGAACTTACCAAAGGGTCTCGTCTACAAACCCACTAGGGATGATAAACTCCTACTCTAAGGCGCTATTTTGATGGTTTAGCCTACAACTACTCAGGTAATTATATTCTAAGGTTCACAAAGATGAATCAAGCATTAAGTACACAACGAATGACCTATCGCATTACTAGATCATTAATCAACTAAGATAAGAAACAACCAATCAATATTCAATAATTAAGTTTCATACTTCCTAAGCAAACACACAAGTAAATTAGCCGGACATGGAGAACATGCAAGCATACACACAAATAATCAAAGACATAATTGAATTAATGAAGTAAAGACTTATCTTGATGTAAGATAGGGTTTAAAACCCTAAAATACTGTACAAGACACCTTAGGTTCGGTTTTAGGTTTTTACTCCAAAGACTCTCCACCCAAAGACTGAAAAATTCGGATTCTATATATAAGATTACAATTGCGACGGCGTCACCTTATGTTTAGTGACGCCGTCGTGTCGCCGTCATTAGGGTTTCGTCTTGGCCACGTTAACCTTGCGACGGCGTCACCTTATGTCCGTGACGCCGTCCTCTTCAGCTTCTGACGTCGTCTGGATTGCATCTAGGCCGTCTGAGTAGCGACGGCCTACTCTTTCACAACTAGACGTCGTCACTTGAAAATACGAGTTTTGAGTCCTGTATCGTCACAATAATTTTGGGACGGCGTCGCCATTAACACCTGACGCCGTCGCCTTCTAGTTTCAGCAACTGTGAGTGTCTCGATTTTGACTTTGGCCATTTTTTTCATATATTCGCGCCTTTTCGTCCAAATAAGTGCCATTCCAGCATTTTGCCGTCACGAGACCTAAAAAGTGAAAAGGAACGATATTAAGCAATAACGGATACAAAAGTGATCAAATAAGGACGTAAACGACCCCTCAAAATGGTACCTTTTAAAACCTTATCAGATTCACTCAGATTGGAGAGAGAAACCTTTTGGTGTATAAAAGGAAGAAGAAGAAACAAGAGAAAGGGTAGATTTTAGTTTGTAAATTTCACTTATGTCGTTTTAATATTAAAGTTTTAGTTAAAATGTAGAAGCTGTAATCTTTTGTTTCATTGTACCAAACTCAAGTAATATTATCATTGTAATGTGTTTTTAAATAGCAATTCAAAGTTCTATTATAATTTCAAGTTTTCAGGTTCACTGTTGAAAAACTCAGTTTCAAACTCTTATCTCCAAGCTTCAAATAGCTTATTTCTAAGTTCAAACAAGCTTATATAAGCTTCTTATAGCTTTTTGTAAGTTTATAAGTTATTTTCAAGCAAATTTATCACATGGTCAACAAAAGTCAAACTGGAGCTTAAATTGGAACTGGTGATGATATTGGGTTGATGCAGAGTTGATTTGGGTTGGAATTGGCTTAGAATAGTAGTATATGGTTCTGGTTTAAGCTGCAATATAAGCTGGATACTTGTGAGTATTATTCTCATTTTCATTTTTAATTCAGTATTGCATATTGTGCTTGTATTTGAATCTGTGATCATTAGTAGTTCAGACCTGTTTATTTAGTTATAATTAGGGTAACTAGATTTAGTTTAAGTGGTAGAACAAGCTAATTCAGTAGGTAGCTCAGTTTACATTGCAAATCAGTGATTTAAGGAGTTGTTTGGATTAGATAGCAAATCTGTGTTTAAGGTTTATTCAGGGGTTGAGATTTGTTGTTTTAGGCTTATTGAACTCATTTGTACTCATTGCAGTCAACAAATAACATTTGCACACTCTCAAAGTCAAAATCCACTTTGAATCTGTCTTAACTGCATATCTGTTGAAATTCTTGAAAAGCAAAAGCTTGTTTTAGGTTTGTAATACATAGAGATAGATTGCATTAGGTCTATTTCATCATAATACATCAACATCTGTCCACAAATTGGTTTCAAAGTTCAATATAGTCAACTTTTCAAAATTGTCTCAAAAGTCAAAAATGAAAATCTCAGTTTTCACCCAACTGGGGTGATTTTTCATGGGTTCAGTTTTGGGCCAAATCAGGTGAAACTTGGGGTTTTCCTAGTTCAGCTGGTCTAGTTACTTATTATGGTTTTTATTGAATTTTAGAAATTTTTTACAAGCTCCATATCAGCTTGTCAAAAAGGGCCTATCTGCCCTGTTCACAAACTCAGTGAATACTGAGTTTTCTCAGTTTTGAGCAGGGCTTGTAACAAGCTCATAAGAGCTTGTCCAAGGCTCATTTTTGGTTTACAAGTTCTTAGCCAGGTCTAGTTTAAGTTCCAACTTTTGGTTTTAAGTCTCAGCTTATTGGGTAGCTTATTCTTCAGCTTAAAAGTAGGCCCCAAATATGTTTTTAGCACTTTAGCTCAAATCATCAAATCTGTGTAATCAGCACTTAAGGAGTTTAAGATAGTTGATACTAGTTGCATTTGGGTACTTTTAGCATATTACAGCTTCTATAATCAGTTGGTGGTCTTTGGTGTTCATTTGCTTATTCCAAGTGCTTATTTATAAGCATTTTGCATTGCAGTTTCATTTTATTACACACAAGCTACTGTTTTTATATTTTTCCTAGATTCATAATATTAATTTAGACTTTTCTTGAATTTTTCATATTTTTCTAGGTCAGTTTGCTATTTTTCTTCATTTAAAACAGTTTTTAAGTCATTTTAATTAGCTTTTAATACAATTAAATCAGAAAAACTTCAAAAAAATAAGTTTTCATTTTTCCTAGGTTAAGATAAATATAAAAAGTCAAAAAAATATTTTTCCAGATTTTTCTTAGTTAAATTTGTATTTTTAAGCAATTTAAGTAGTTTTAATTAGTTTTTAATTCATAGAAAATACAAAAATAATCAGAAAAATATAAAATTAGTTTTGAAAATTCTCTTTAGTTATTTTAGATTTTTCTAAGTCATAATTTCATTTTTCTAGCTTTATTTCATATTTTCTTGTATTTTAGGGTATTATTAAATAAGTAAAAATAGTTTTTAATTAATAATAATTAGATAAATAGTTTTAAAAATAATTTTCTTTTTCTTAAAATTTTCTCTTATCATTAGGTTTGTAAAAATGTCATTTTTATATTTTTAGGATTAATATTGTTTCAATTTCACATTTTCTTTTATACGTTACGTAATTTTTAATTTAATTTTGTAAAAGAAAAATCAAAAACATCATTTTAAAAATAGTGATAGCATTTATTTAATACAATTAATCTTTTTAATTTTCTTTAATTTACATTTAAGCCCCTGTAATTTATAAATTTTTCCTTTAGGTATAATCGATCATATCTCTTTTCCGTTCAAATCCTCTCGATCACTATTCGTTTGGTGATTCATCGCACAACTCGTTGGGACATAACGACCTGGGGAAACACTATACTCCTCTGATCTTCATTGCATTTGGTTCCAGACTGTAAGTTTGTTACGGTTAGCCATTCACAAGTGGCTAGCTTGTGTGATAAAACCTGACCGTTTGGGACCGAATCAATCGCGAACGTTAATCTCAACCAGTTATTCAAAAGAGAAGTTGGAAAAGGGAGAGGTATTAGATTTTGGCTCGACCCTTGGATTTGTGATATGCCTTTGAAAGATGTCTTTCCGATATCTTTTAAACATGATAGAGCTAAGAGGTGTATGGTGAGTGATAAGTATAATTCCGTTCTTGATAGCTTCGAAGGTATTTGGGGGATGTCGAATGGGTTTCTGTCAGATTTCGAAGCTGAGGAAAAACGGAAGCTGAGTAGTCTATTGGAAGGTCGGTCTTTATGCAATCGGATAGATAGATGGAGCTGGTTGGGTAGGGGTTCGAAAGGTTTTAGTGTGAAGGCTGTTAAGGAATTTCTTTCTAGCGATATATATTACAGCAACAGATTTGTGTTCAAGTGGTCTAAGTGGGTGACGAGGAAGTGTAATATCTTTATGTGGAGGGTGGGACTGTGTCGGTTGCCCACCCCGGATCAACTTAGGCTTCGGAACTGTGTGGTTGGCAATTCGTTGTGTAGTTTATGCAGGTCCGAAGAGGAGTCTGTGGATCATATTTTTAGCTCGTGTGAGGTCGCTTTGGACGTCTGGAATAGGGTGGAGAAATGGTGCAAATTACCGCCCCTGTTCTTGTTCTCTCGGCTCGATATTTTTAGCCTTCATGAAGCTGGGGGCCTGAACAGGAGGAAGAGTGAAATTCTGAAAGGAGTTGTGTTCTCGACGTGCTGGTGCCTTTGGATTGCGAGGAATAAGAACCGGTTTGACAACTCTAATCTCGACAGCCGGAAAATCTTTCAAGATATTAAATCTATTAGTTTCTTATGGTTTAGAAATAGATCTAACATTTGTAATATAGAATGGAAGGATTGGTACTCTTTTAATCTGTTGTAATCAGGGTGTTTTCAGCCTTGTTCGCTCCCTAATTTGAGGAATTGCGTGTTTCTTGTGAATGATAGTCAAATTTAAAAAAAAAAAAAAAAAAAAAAAAAAAAGAAAATCACTTGCAAGAAACTAAGCACAAGATTGTCATTAGGTTATTATTTGAATTATTTTTTGTATCCAATACAATAACAATTTATGTATTATATGCCAAAAATAATGATTGAAAGTATTATTGATACGTAAAAATGGTATTCGTATTGAGTGCAATAATTGAAGCATGAGATAGGAATAGTCCTACACCTCACGAGTCACGACTATATCCACTAGCAGACCACATGCATATCTAACACACTTCTCACCTGTCGATGAACTTACACCTGTACTGTTCGCATTGGTCGACAATGATTATGATTCCAACTTAAATGATGTATATTTAGTAAGTAAACGAAAATTAAAAACTAACGAAGTATTTGTTTAACATAACACTTCTGGTCCACATTATGACATTAAAGATATGATTCGCGTACTTCACATGTTTTTTTATCCTGACAACATGGATGTACGTTTGACCAATAAAACTTATACTGTAAGCCGTAACATTTTGGTTACTCATGACTTGTTTAACATTGTTAGAGAGGAGAGAGTGGGCACGGTTTTGAGATCGGCTTCGTCTGCACCGATGGGGTACACCGCCCTTTCTTACTCGGGTAGGTGAAATCGGGTACCCCTAGGCTTGTGAAACCGATTGTTGTTGCATGGAAAAAATGATTCCAACGGCTAGTTGGGTATTAGGGTATCACTCCACCAATTTGGGTAGTGTTAGGATAGAATTGAGTAGTTTTGAGTTGCAGGATTTTTATTAGATAGAAGTGATGTGACAATTTGGTTAGTGTTGTGTATTAGAGTTCCACTCCCTCATCTCTTATGAACTTGCACGTAGGGCTTATTTACATAGTTTGAGCGTGTTAATTGTTGGAGATCGATTTTACATCCTAGTTGGTTGGATTGGATCTAAGATCCTAAAATTGCTTATACAATCATTTTGTAATTTTTTTTACTAGTGTTTTGCTTGTAACTTTTTAGTTTAATCGCCGTTAAAAAAAAAGAAAAAAAAATTGTCGAAGATCGATTACATTTGTTCGATTTAGAACATGATACAGTCAATATAATTTATTTCGTTATGTTATACTTTTATACAAAAACTTTAAGGTTCTATAAGTTGCACCTCCAAATTGTTATAATTTCGCTAAAATATAACCTTGTCAATGTTAATGACAACAGAATTCCCCCAACCAGCCGACTACTCAACCAAGTTCCTCCCATTAGCTTAATCGGATGCAACCGAGTCTCACCCTAACTTTTCAATCTTCGGTAGCCAACCGAAACTTTCATTTGGTTTGTGTGTGTAACTTTCTTAATTATTTGCTTTTGTGAGCTATGTTTTTAGTTGTTGTTGCAATCATCTTACTACTTGTTTGTGGTTAGAGTATAGACATGAATAGAGAAAACTGATATGACGCTGATATATAAAAAATGACCATAATATTTATGGTTGACATTAACATTGGCCTAACAATTTCATTAAATTCTAGTTAAATCAACTAAAAATAATGGGTCTCGATCAAGCAAACAGCGAAATGAATAACAAATTGTCAAAGTAATATATAGATTTGTTTTACGAACTTTTACAATGGATATTCAAAAAGCAAATACTCGTACAGCTTTGGTGGTTATGAAAAGTTTTAAACAATTATTATGAAAAGTCAATGCATGTATTAGCATGCTGTCGTAATAATGAACCTCATTCTCTCACGTTTAATCCTAATTCATAATCATACAATATATTTTACAATATACAAAATACATTAATATTAATGAAAACTATTTATTTAATTTTATTTTGTTTAACGGCAACTTTAAATATCTCACAATATTTACACTACAAATCTCACTCACATAGTCATATATATTAAACAGGACTTGAAATCACAATAATTTAGTTAAAGATCTTCTCACATAATATAAGATATCATTACAATACAACTTCAATGATACTAAAACCAATGTTTTGAAAATCAGGTTTGTCAGCGACCCGGCCGAGTCACCGGGTCGGTTCAACCGGTTTGACCGCCGGATCAACCCGGTTAGACCCGGTTTTATGCACGTGTCCAAACATTCATTATCTTATGTCCAAACACTACTTTGCTTTGAAGAAAAAGCAAAGAACCATTTTTTCTAACAAATGAAAGGTGGACAACATGATATAAACCTGCATAATTTTCTAGACAGTCACAATGTTATGGACTTTCATCCAAAATAATTTATAATTTTAGTTTCACTTTGTCTAGCCATAATTTTCTAAACAGCCATAAAAAATGAAAAAATTGAACTAAATACTCACAAAGGGTATGCTTGGCGCAATGGGCTGGGGCTGGAGCTGGGGCTGGGGCTGGGGCTGGGGCTGGGGCTAGGGCTTTTATTATAAGCCGAAGTTGAAATTTGTATTTTGTTGACTTGTTTGGCAAATGGGCTGGGGCTGGGGCTTATTATTGCAAAATTACTAAAAAGGATATAATTAAATGAGTTTTATGGTATATGTTAGATATTTTGTGGGTAAATATGTAATTTATGGTTCATAAGCCCCGGGCTAAAGTTTTTAGCCCCTTTTATGGGGCTAAAGTTTTAAGCCCCTTTAGGGGCTTATGATTTTATAAGCCCGCATGACAAACGAGACTTATTTTATAAGCCGACTTATTTTAGAAGCCCAAGCCCCATAAGCCCCTCATAAGCCCGCTGCCAAACACAGCCAAAGTCATAGTTTATTTTTGCAGGTTTTATATTAAAAAATGAGAAAAAACAAACGCGGTCAGGTTTCAAAAACCGGGTTGACCCGGGTCACTTAAAACTCGGCGGGTATAAGCGGTTGGCCCGGTTTTAAAAGCCCGGGTTTTTTTCACCATTTTTTTTTGCCGGAACAGGTGAAACCGGTTAACCCGGCCGGATCGACCCGGGTTTCAAAACATTAACTAAAACTATAAAAAGTTTTTGATGTCAATCACCTTACACATACTCAAATCCGGCCTTATCAAAAAGCGAAACATTTTCATAATGCCATGCCTAACATGTGGTCGGAATAGTAGTTGTCACCGGAACAACCATACGTGTACCTGTCCAGATTAAAACTATAAAAAACGTTCGCAAAATGTATGGTCTGAGATCATTGGGCGGTTTGATAGACCTGGATTTGTGGGTCCCACTTTGGCCGCAAAAACATCACTATCAACGACACCGTCATCGGCATGCGAATGTACTGTTGGTATTGCAGTTGGTATAAGTCTCAGTACTTTTATTTCGCATGTTCTAGAAATAGTGAAATACATAGAGAGTATATACATACTGGTGTTCTTTATGTGACCGTTGTGGGCCTAGTGAATAAACCGAAACATTGATTTATGTTTTGCAACGGATTGATAAAATGGTATCTTATGTTTCTTGTTTTGTTTGTTTGAATTGATAAGAAGATTTAATACTGATTTATAAGCTTTGTGTAGGCCACATGTGGTTTATAATCAGTTTTATGATAATCTGTGTTTTGTAGTTTTATTTTCTAGTTTTTGGAATTGTTAGGGTACGTTTCGAAAAATAGTTGTAGCAGTAAGCGGTAGCATTAAATTGTAACAGTGAGCAGTAGTTATAATTGTAGTTATAATGTGTAAAACAATTTTTAAATGCTAAAAACACCTAAACGATACTTTGGGAAGCGTTGAAAAATGAGGATTCTGAAAAAATAGATAAATCTACTTACTGCTTATTAATAATGGAAAATTATTGTTGATAAATAGAAAAAAGTGAAAATAATACTTTCTTTTATTGCGGAAAATCAAATTGTACCGTTATATATTTTGTACTCAGAAAACTTTTGGATAATAAAACGCTGAAAAGATGTGACCTGTTGCCACTTGAAAGAAAAATGACAAATTTCAAAGGTCACAAAATTTTGACATTTTTTAACCAGACACGTAAAACCATTGTTGTAAATATTTCAGGTAAAAAATGCAAAAGTGTGACTGAATTATGAACACTTGATGACACATATCATATTTAAATCCTTTATTCGTGATTGTTCTAAATTTTAATCCCTCCTCAATATACAATATTTTTGTAACTTCATCACCAACTTGAAGAAGATAATTGAAGTAAAAAAAAAATAATAATTAGAAAAAAAAATCGACGATGCTTTATTAGATGTGGACAATCCAGCGTGGATATGTGGTGGGTTGTCGATGGGCCCCTGTGACAGCCCATGGGCTGGGCTATTTAAAGCATCTAAACCCAAAACAAATCTGACTCGAAAACAACTTTCAGATATTCTCATGAATTAATTGTTTTTGTTTCAGCCTTTCAGGTTACATAAATAAAATGAAATCTATTCGACTTAAATACACAATAATGTATTTCTTCCAGCGTGTTCTACCATTGTGTGGTGTTGTCTGTTGTGTGACCTGTGTCTACAACCCCAAGTCAGTGTCAAATACTTGGGTCACATTATTTTAAAAGGTAGGTATCTTCATATTATATGTTATGATACTTCGGAATTCGGATATAGTAACATGTCAAAAAAAATTAATTAGTTTATCGTCCATTTAGCTCTTACTAGTCAATGGTTTCAATGCATTAATTAATTCTGTATTCAGTAGTGAACAAGGTTTTTTTGTTGAATAAAATAACTTTATTATAAGATTGCAAGTTCATGCATGAGATCACCCAGCGAAAAAAAAATATTTAACACAAAGATTACATGTTCTCTACTTAACTATGCAAAAATATCTCTACAGACAACAGCTCAACTCAATTATAGAATACGTTAAAAATAATATATTTGTTGTCAAATCAAACAAGATATGTTTAGCCTTTGTTGTCAAATCATAACTATTTACACATTATTGTTGTCCGAACATACAAGTAAATGAAGGCTGTTTAGTTTGCAATTAAGGAAAACAGTTAATAATCATGACAATGTGATTGGTGCACGTACACAAACAATCAAAGGGTGTCGAGATCACTATATTACTCTTACTTGATATTATTATTACAAGTTTTTAGTAAAGCAGTAATTAGTTAGTTAAACAAAAGCAAAAGAAAAAAAAAACAATAATAAATATGATTTTCGTAAACTGTGTGTTTTTTGTTTAGTTGACAATTATTTTGAAACGATAAGAGTAACTAGCTAAAAAGGATAGTTAAACGAAAACTAGCGGCAAATGACGAAAGAAAGAAGGTGGGCACATGGAAGACTCATCACACCGAAATGTTGGCCATCTTTTGCTTCAACCTTAACCTCCTTGTCCCGATTAGGGGTGGCAATTCGGGTCGGGTTGGGGGTTCGGGTTGGCTGGCTCGGGTTGTCAGGTTGGCGGGTCAGAAAATCTCAACCCAAACCTGAC
Organism: Chrysanthemum seticuspe; assembly: GCA_019973895.1. Lineage (NCBI taxonomy): Eukaryota > Viridiplantae > Streptophyta > Magnoliopsida > Asterales > Asteraceae > Chrysanthemum > Chrysanthemum seticuspe. The sequence goes on along the minus strand of BPTQ01000002.1, from coordinate 239,633,084 downwards.
TCATTTAAATCATCGGGTCAGATATGTCAACCCTAACTTGTTTAGGCATAACCCGAACCTAACACATTTAACCCGTATATATACTTGGGGTTGGCGGGTTAAATAGGTTATACGGGTTGAATATGTTAAACGGGTTGAATCGGTTAAGTGGGTTTCGGGTTGACACATTTAACCCTTTTTATATACAAAATTTAGCACATCACACGAGTTAAAAAGGTTAAACAGGTTGTCGGGTCGACCAGTTTAACGCATTTAACCCTCATAATAAAATATAAATAATTTTGAGTTTATGAAAAAAAAATCTTAAACGGGCTGGCGGGTCGACCCGCTTATTTTATTCCCAACCCGAACCTGACTTGTTTAATAAACGGGTTAGATAGGTCGACCCAAACCTGACTCGGAATCTATTTAGCACAACCTGAATCTGTTAATTTTCATGTCGGTTTCAGGTCGGGTTTCATGTCGGGTTTCATGTCGGGTCAGAAATTGCCACCCCTAGTCCCGATATGACACTAATCGAATCCAAGCATGCATATATTCTCTCAAGTCCCCACCTTTTAACATATTTTGGGCTCCAACATATTTATTTCTTCTTCATATTTTTTGGGCTCCAACTTGATTTAACAAATAGTCAACAAATCGTCACGGTTGATATGAAGGCTTTTGATCTTATATCATTGGAGTTATTTAACTGCATTATAGCAAAAAGTATTGTTAGTGTTGTTACTTTAACTTTTTATCTCATAATTCAGAATTTATAACTTAATTTAAAAACACCATTTTTTCATCGCTTAATTCATAAGAGCACTCCCAAAGGTAACGCTCTAACGGCGTTTTTGCGCAAAATAACGGCGTTATGCCGTTATTACCCTTGGACCTCCGGCGTTATTTCGGCGTTAGTCCTTCCCCGTTAACCCCCTAACGGGCGTTTTTTTTTTTTTTTTTTTTTTTTTTTTTTTTTTTTTTTTTTTTTATGCCCCTAAATGAGGGGTTGTTTTTGTAAATTGTTGGGAATGTTATTGATGTTATTGGGATGTTATTGTTGTGGGTGTTTTTTGGGGATGTTAATGTTAAATGTTAAAGCTGATGTGGCGCTGACGTGGACGGTGTTATCGGTGTTATGGTGTTACGATTGGGAGTGCTCTAAGACACTTCCGGGCCCATAATTATTAAAATAAAACACACCAAAAAAAATAAAAAATAAAAAGCCTTATCACTTGGCTGGTGAATTTGATGCCAAACCTTATATCTTGAAGTATGATATGGCTTGATGCTATAGGGACGCGTTATAGGGCAATAACAGGCCACATGACGTTGGTACCGAATGTTGTACGAGTTAGCATCTATGTTAGAACCCACTTATATTATTTAGAAACATTACTAAGTTTAGTTTTAGACCCACTTGACAATAAGTTTAGCTCAGCCTTTAGTAAAGATTTAAAGTTATAGTGATAAAGGTGGAAAAGAGGTTTTACTGACTTCACCACGTTGTCGACACATCGTCCAACTTTCAATCACTGTTTATCACAGTAATGATCATCTTCTCACTATTTACAAATTACAAATACACCAATTAACACACACAAGTATCCCCACAAAACTCACAAGCGTACTAGTCCATGAAAGTATCACAAAAATACATGTAACATTTAATTTTAAATAAGAAACAATAACTTTATGCTGATCAAATCTACATTAACTAATAAAGTGTAGTTGCTTTCTAGTATATATATAATCTTCTTTTTTTCATATGTAAACATATTTGACAACTGAAATATTCCAATGTCGGTGTTCATTATATATCATAATACATGCTTTTCACAGATTTTAGCTCGTATGTCAGCTTTATCCTTAATTGTGACATATAGATTTGTATTTACGTAAGAGACTTTACTTAACTAATGTATATTCTCTATCTTTTTCGCAATATAGTGATATAGAATATTGTCAACTAGACACTTATTAATTGATTAAATAAACATAATAGTCGTCTAATTAATAAAGACATTGATTTGTCAAAGTGTATCTAAGTTTAAAGTTTAAAAACTTAAAAAATGAGTAATATTATAAAGTTTAAAAATCTTTACTGCTAAAAAGTAATGCATGGGTTACAAACACTAAAGTTTTAAAATTCGTACCTAATTATTATAGTGTAGTAAAGGTAAGTCCGGATGATTGATTGTTCTTCAGAAAAATTGAGAGGTAAGCTTATAAAGTATGACTGAATGATTTAAAAGATGAGAGAAAATATTTTTTTGGTATTTTTATAATTTAATTTGAAAACAAATAAATAACTAGGGGAAGGGGGGATTTGATTTTAAAATTAATATTAACACAATTACAATAAAATAAAATGAGAAAAGAGTACATTTGGTGATATGATGAGAAGAAGTATTAACTTATGGTGCACTACTATCTAATACTACCTAGTTGTATTTACTGAACTGACACGCCTTGATTGGTGGTTATGAAGGATATGGTTTTGGTCCAGCTCCTACACTCTATAATAACTAGCCTAATGCCTTGGTCCAACTCCAATAACTAACTATTATGCAAGTGTTTATGCATCTCGTTATGTCTTACAACCAACATTACCTCTCCGTGTTGGCACACAAATCTATAAGGAACCGTAGGCAGCTCAGCTAGGCCAATAACCTAAGAAAGTTCCAAGGTTTCTGTGGTTCTTAGTCCGACAATAAACTATTATCGAATGTTATTACTATTGAAGATATAATCAATTCGCAAGCATTAGATGAGCACAATCACCAACAAAAAAACATTAGAAAACAGCTAAGCAATACAAGATTTCATTCAATCATAAACACAAGAGATTTGGCCTAGCATATGATATGAAGAACAAGAAATCAACGTAATCAAACAAGTAATGATAAATGATTAATGTAACAACTTTTCTTGATGATACACTTGATTTCATTAGGTAAAAAGGACTCAAAATTCACCTAAATTGGTTAGGGTTTGTCTTTCAAAATTCCACATGCATAATGAAAACAAGGCAAGAGTATAGATAGAAAAATAGGTGTGACGTGTCAACCTTTGGTTGTGACGTAGTCACCTCGCCGTTATCCACTAAAGGTTTTTTCCCACCGACTTCACTTGATAACGTCCGCTTATAGGCCGTGATGGCGTAAATATAGGGTCGTTACCTCGTCACCATGCCCATCTCCACACACAGACCGATCACGAAAAAGTGCAAAACTTCACCTTTTTTTTTGATACAGGCTTTTGCTTGATATATCACATACGATGTAACAATAAGGTTGCGTTTGGTATGCTATCATGAATCACAATCACTATCGGTTTAGGTATAAAGTGGGTCCCTTACCTATGATAGTTCGATACCTTGCCTCTTGTACTCCTATAGAATATGGAAGCTATATGTCTTTCAATCCCATATTTAAAAGTTATATATCTTAACCACAACTTGCATCATATCTATTCCAATTAACCCCTACCAAACACATCCAAAGCTGTAAATTCGAACACTCAACATGGTGTAATAAAATGAGCATAAGTATATGTGTAGAATTCGATATGATTAACATTTTTTTGCATTAAAAAATACAAATCGTTAGTTTTTAAAAAATATATCACATATAATTTTTGAACTTTCAAATCAATACAGTTTATTCATTTAATTTAGAGAAAATACACTTTTTTTTTTCTTTAGTATTCAAGCTTGCTTGATATATCACATGTGATATAACATTATTTTGTCGATTCAGAGACTGAACATGTTATCGTAAAATGGACATAAGTATTATTTTTCGGTGCAAAAAATGTGAATCTTTGGATTTGTATACAAGTACTTATACTCGTTTTATGACATGTTTATGTTTGAACATATAGATTAGTTGAATATCACATGCGATATATCAATTTGAATATTAATTTTGATTTTCTATTTTCTTTAATTTTTTATGAATAAATCGTACTGATTTAGAAGTTCAACTATTATGCTCATTTTACGGCAATATGTTGAGTGCTTTAACTTACAGATTAGTGTTATATCACATGTGATATACCAAGCGAGTTTGACTATAAAATAATTTCTATTTTATCTAACTTCTATAAATAAATTGTATTGATTCCAAGGCTAAAAAATTGTGTGTGACATGTGGTTGAAAAGTTAAGAATGTGTATTTTTGAATGTCAGAATAGATAAATTATTTGGGGTTTTATGTCCATTTTACGACAGCATGTTGAGTATTCGAACTTAAATATTAGTATTATATCACATGTAATATATCAAACAAAATATTGTACCCAAAAAACACAAAAACAAAATATTGTACCCAAAAAACACAAAAACAAATAAAAATTCTATCGAAAGTATATTAAAGTGTCACTTTGTTAAAAGATAACTAAATGCCCTTCACAATAGTTTATGTCGGTTAACAATTTACAGTTTTTGAGATCTAAAGCTGCTTTATAAAGCAGACAAAGATAACTAAATGCTCGTCAAAGATAACTAAATGCTCGTCACGATAGTTTATTGTGCACATCCTTACAATCTTTCTTGTGGCTTAACGTTGGTCCGTTCAAACGTCATAAAACAAGACTTTTGAAATCATAAATTATCATCTAGTGTGTGAAGGGATTTGTGTTTGTTAAAATAAAAACTACTCCGTATTATTAGAGCAAGAGGTGTCGTGAGTTCACAAATTCTTTTCATTTGGGCCTCACGTGTGTCACATCACCTCCACATCACTCCAACACACTAATTAAAAAATTCCCCCCAATCACAACTTACTCACTTCTCTTCATTTGGGCCCCACCCACCCTCATTTTATTTATTTTCCATATTTTTCAAACACAATTAAATTCATTTCATTCATTTAAAATAAAAATACAACATAAAGAAAATACACTGCGAAATAAAAAAAAACATACGAAATTTAAAATACATAGCGAAATAAATAAACATACGAAATTTAAACTAATCTTGTTGTTGCTGATGTAGTTGCCAAACATGCTCAATGATATTTCGTTGAAGTCTTGCGTGCATTTCTTTATCACGCAGTTCTTTGGCATTCTTTCGTTGTACATCGCATCGCTCAATCCATGTCCGTTGTATATTTGCTCGCGGACAAACATAAATATCGTTCATTTCGGATATCGCAAACTTTTGATCTTTCAAAATCATGTTATGCAATATGTGCACGTGTACATGACTCTTCTTAGCTTGTTGATAGTCCAAGCACGCGCCGGTTGGCTTATAATATGCCAACGTCCTTGAAGGACCCCGAAAGCTCTTTCAACGTCTTTGCGAGCACTTTCTTGTTTTTGTTTCAACGTCTTTGCGTACGGCAGATGTGCATTTCATAATTACACTCATACTCATTACACCACACGCATCGGGTCGGACTCTAAAATAATCAAAATGCGGTGGAAGAGGATCAACAGTTTGAATATGATTTTCAATACCTTGTACTATTTGTAAGAATAGTTGACGGCTCATACGAAATCGACGCCTAAAATAGTACTCCGGATATTTTGGACAATCAGAAAAATAGTCTGATATAAGACGTTTTCCAGCAATTTCACGGTCACGGTAGATGTAATTACGGCTGCGTGAACTTTCAGCTTCATCTTCTGGCAACGATTGCCCATAACCTGCAACTTTCAGAATCGTCTTGATATCTTCTAAATCATCAAGATCGGAATCCGAATTTGAACCACTCATGTTTTTTTTACTTAAGATGTAAAGAGTTGAAAGTGTAGTGTGTGAATGATTTGAAAGAAAAGAGTGTGGATGATTTTATGAAAATGAGGTATTATTTATAAGAGGGTAGGTAAAGTTTTTATTTTAAAAATAAAAAGTTTTTTAAAAAAAAAAAAAAATCATGTCGTTTGAAATTATGCAACGGATATATTCGATTAGTCCTTGTCGTTTTATGTTTCGTTGGAACGGCGAAACACCAAGTGGCGAAGCCACCTGGTGTCGTGGCGAGCCACGAAATCAACCGACGAGCTTCCACGTCGAAATCGGCGAGAAACAAAACCTCCCACACCCCATGCTCTTATGTTGCCTTAAAATACAAAGTACAAACACGTGAATTGAATAAGTTCTATCGTGCCAATTATTGTGGCTTTTACGGCACAAACTATAAATAGCGACTTATAAAAAGTTTAATGGGCCTTATAAAAGGCTCAAATTTATTAAGATTGAATCTCATTTGTAGGCCTGTTCTTATAATAATATTTACACATAAACTTTGATTAACTTTGTGTTGAAACTTGAAAGTCTAGACAAAAAGCTCTCATGAATTCATTTGTATATTTTTGATATTACGCTAGATATCGTTATTGGAATATACGTATGAGATTCATCAATTTTGTTCAAGCATGTCTTAAGAAACCTGAAAAAAAAATGGACAGTACTAATCAATGTTATAAATAGCGTGAGGCGTGACGTAGCGGCATAACCAAGCCTCGTGTCTTAGGATCCGTGACGAAGCTACAATGTATTTTAAGACATGACTTAAAGCAGCACAAAATATTTGTAGATTTATACATTTGTATCATATTTTATAGAAAAATGATTTGTATGCCTAATACAAGAACCTAAATTTATACATAAAGATTTGATGGGTGAAAAATGATGAGAGAGAATAAGTATTATACACTTGTCATGAAATGAATGAATTAGGTCTAACTTTAGGTCTTCTTGTTAGGTCTAAATATCAATGCTCTATTATATATATATCGAGTTTACTAAAGTGTTATACATAAAAAATAAAGTCAATAAATTATTATTCTTAAATATAATCTTTTTCATTTTTTTAAATAAAACACCCAATTACCAGGCCCAAATCGCAATTACCGAGGCCATATACGTGGTATGCATAACATTGTAACCAGGTACTTAAAAACGTGTCAAAAGACGTCACGCCTCGCGTCTTTTCACGCTTTATCTCACGTCATGCCTACAGTCGACGCTTAAGTCTGTTTCGTGACATGGAAATCACACATCGTTCCTTAACAGCGTTATTACACGTCTTTTAAAACAATGGTCCTGATCCATGTTCTAAGTTATAGAAATAAAAACACTTGAATAGAATGGCCACAGAATTTCAACAGTGCACCTAAATCCTAATCTACTAAAGTGAGATAATTGATGAGCACATGCACATCCTACTTGAGAGTCCAAACCTTAACGGGCCACTGGATTTAAATGACAGGCCTCGGGCCTGTACTGTTTTGATGAAAATTTGAAATAGAGACTTTACTACAATTAAAAACTTATGTACAAAAAGTCAAGGCTTTGAAACTTCAACTTATAGGTAAGAAGTCAAAACTCTATTAATGCATTAAGTAGTATTGAATGAGAGATATAAATTATAAAAACACCATTCAACAATTCTAACGTATTTAATTATTCTAAGTATGGAATTTGTAATAACTTTACTTTGACTGTGATTCACACTAGCTTGTGCAATATCCCAAAAATCTTGAAACCCAAAATTATTAAGGAGTATTTAGCACGATTTATCGATCGAGATGCTGTTAACTACTCGTATTAAACATATGCAAATATTATTATATATTTTTTCATTCACATATCAGTACACAATGGTTCATTAAGTATTGAATGCTTGACGTTTTAAGTGACATAAAGTATGTCACGTTCATATAATAACATCTATCTACATCTACATAAAAAACCAATAAATAAATAGTTGAGTAACTTGATACGTGTGGAACTCTGAATATATGCTTCAAATATATTGTTAATTTAGGTAAACTAGATTATTTATATATGTTTTATTTATTTATTATAATAACGATAGAAGAAGACATTTCATGGAGAAGAGTTTGGTTTTTCATTTTAGACTGTACGAGTAATAATCTAAAGCAAATTAATTAGGAGACATCTTAGTAGTTGGCTTTGATTAGAGAGTAATTTTCACCATTAAAGCATTTAATGTTGTCTTTATTATAATCATAAAAACGTGATTCATTCATTTTGCTTAAAGAAAATGGGGTTTAATTATTTCCAAAATATGGTTTGGGGTTAGTTGATGTAAGGGGATTTTTCTTGAGGAAAAAAACTATGCATATTTTTAAATGAGAAATTTATGTTAAAAAACAAAAACGAATACAAAATATGAAAATATAGCGGTTTTGATTTTTCTATGTTTTTGTTTCATAGTTTTGGTTCAAGCCGGTTTCGTTGCAAACTAATACCCCTATCGAATTTAAAGCTGTAAAGACTAAAACATCGTAATTACGAAAAAAGAAAAAAATAAGTGGTTGAAACCCAATCTAAACAATTGTCGACCAAATTATATGCAATATGTGGCAACAATATTACTAAGTGTTTGTACATTTTCATGTAAGCTAATTTTGTATTATCAAAAAACATGAAAATCCTTTTTCTTTTCTAAATGGCACAAAACTCTTCCCCGGAACGTAAATATCTTCATTTGGAGAATGGCTTTGGATCGGTTGCCTCATAGGTTGAATCTCTCTTCTCGTGGAATTGACATTCTGATGATCTCGTGTCCCTCTTCTCATGGTAACGTGGAATCTTCAAATCACATTTTCTTTAAATGTGACATAGCTAAGGAGGTGAAATGTAGTTCGAAATTAGTGTGATATCACTCTTCCCATTCTTAATTCTCTCGAGCATTGGATGGTTTGGTTTGACTCTTATAACACTTCTAATGAGAAGAAACATCGTCTCTCCATTGTTTTTGCTTCGTCCCTTTGGTGGCTTTGGAGATATTGCAATAGTCGCTTTTTGTTCACACCTAATGAGAAAAAGTGATATTTTTGACAACATTTGTTTGGTTTCCTTCTCCTGGCTCATCAGTATGTTGGAAATTTAGTTTAATTGAGGGATATGATCATACTTGAAAATGGGTTTGGAGGTACGAAGTGTACACCCATTAAGTCCCTGATTAACTTGACTCTAATAGTGTCGCTTTTTGTTCACACCCAATGAAAATAAGTGATATTTTTTACAACATTCGTTTGGTTTCTGTGGAAAACTAGAAGGGGGGGGGGGTTGAATAGTTTTGCCGATTTTAAGTTGATTTCAAAAACTTTAGATTCGATATTATGTGAAATCGTATGGATGTTGAGAACGTATAGATCTAATGATAATGTAAGTAAATAAACAAAGATAAGGGATAGAAATGACACAACCGATTTATAGTGGTTCGGCTACAAGGACACCTTCCTTGCCCTACTCCACTCCCCGAGTCACCTACTCGAGAGTTCAAGCACTATGTCAACAAACTCCTTCACTTGGCGGAGAAGCCTTCACAACGTTGCTTACACTTTATCCGGTACAAAGCTAGATACCGAGTCCGTAGCACGGTGGACCAAACCAACACAACTATTACACAACAAATATGTGAAATATCAAATACAAGATCTTCGCTACAGAAATCTTGCGGAGTGACAAATCAATCAAGGACCCCTTGCTTGGATGACTTGTAGAATGCTCGTGATCTCGCCTTAGAGAAGGACCTATATGAGGATCACAAATAGAAAGAAAAGAAGAACAACTCTCTAGATCAAGTGATCTATATGTTAGAAGAGAATGAGAGTGTATGAGAGATTTAGTAAGAAGAGGGGTGAGTTAGAATGAAGAAATGGCTCTCTATTTATAGGCAAATTTCCTCACTGTTCACACGGATCCCACGGATCCCTTCCACTTGGGATCCGGCTAGCACAAAGCTAGGGATCCGTGGAACGCTCCTCTTTGCCCATGGGTTTTTTGGTTATGGGTCATGGGTTGGTCCATGGGTTATATCTAGATTCAATGTATCTAAGTATACATTGTATCAAGTCTCTTTGGGTATGGGTTAAGATCCATGGGTTGTGATTTTTACCCATCCTAATTAACTATTACAACAAATGCTTTTGTTACCACATTTTTGTATTTAAAAGATTATATGTAAATGCTTTACAAAAATAACATGTATCCTTATAATTATACTTAAGACAACATTATATATGTTATCAACAAAACACAAAGAGATCGCAAAATATTAATAAACGTTTTTACGGTTTATTTGTATTAACATTTTCCTTCTCCTGGCTCATCAGTATGTTGGAAATTTAGTTCAATTGAGGGATATAATCATACTTGAAAATGAGTTTGGAGGTACGAAGTGTACACCCATTAAGTCCCTGATTAACTTGACTCTAATAGTGTCGCTTTTTGTTCACACCCAATGAAAAAAAGTGATATTTTTTACAACATTCGTTTGATTTCCTTCTCCTGGCTAATCAGTATGTTGGAAATTTAGTTCAATCGAGGGATATAATCATACTTGAAAATGAGTTTGGAGGTACGGAGTGTACACCCATTAAGTCCTTGATTACCCTGACTCTAATAGTGGTTAATGTTCAATCCTTCAGCGAGTTACTACTGCTAGTACTAATTTTACTACTGTTGGCAGAGTTACTAATGCTAGTGCTAATGTTACTAATGTTGGCAGAGTTACTACTGCTAGTGCTAATGTTACTACTGTTGGCATAGTTACTACTGCTAGTACTAATGATACTACTGTTGGCAGAGTTACTACTGCTAGTACTGTTAGCAGAGTTACTACTGCTAGCACTGTTGGTATTAGTTTGTAACTACTTTGACCTATTAATAGGTAGTTTCAAACTCGTAATTAAGACCATAATAACTTGGTTTTTTAACCACTATGACTATAATGGAGGAGCATTATGAGGAGATTAATTGGCCTATTAATTCTCATAATTCCATTAACTAAAAGTAATCAATCCTATAAAGAGGATACACATCTGCATGAAAAAACAAATGAAGCATAAACACTTGAAAGCGAACAGGTTCTTGACCTGTGCCTAAAATAAGAACACCACTTGGTCTTATCCCATATAGATATGTAACCTAGACATAGGGTCGAATAGTTTCTATTAGAAAGTGATAACACGGTTTCAAGTGATATCCAGTACTCATTGATTATTTACACCCAATTGGGTATACTCCGACAAGAAACCAACAATTAATAGAAACTTTTTAGTGATAATCAGTGGTTTCTGCTATGAGGCAAATGGCTGCTAACTCTTTCAAATTGGAAAAGTTTAAAGGTGTTGATTTCAGAAGGTGGCAAAAGAAGATGCACTTTCTTCTCTCAAGCATGAGTGTGGTGTATGTGTTGAGCACACTTATTCCTGATGATGGGGATGATGCTACTATGGAAGACATAAGGAAAATGAGCACGTTGGAGAATGACGACTACATTTTCAGAGGTCTAATCCTCAATGGTATGTCTGATTCTTTATTTGATATTTATCAAAAGAGTAAACTACACCATTCGTCCTTGTGGTATACGTTGACCGTCAAGGATCGTCCTTTGACCAAAAAAATGCACCGTTAGTCCTTAAGTGCGAAACGTTACTCAGCGTTGGTCCCTCACCCTAACTGCGTGAGTAACGGGCGTTAAGCCTATTTAAGTCGAGGGTATATTTGTCTTTTCCCATGAACTTCATTTTCTTTTTTTAATATCTCCTCATCTTCATCATCTCCATCACAGATACCCAAATCAGCACTCAAAAACATTATACCAAAACCCACAAATACCAAAACTCCATTTTCATAAACTCAAATTCAAAATTAAAACCAATTCACAATAACTGTTTATCACGTTGTACCAACCCACAAAGACTAACTTTGATATAATACATATTTAAGATCCCTAATCTTCTAGAATTTTATTTACAAAATCTTGTCTATATGTGGTATTTTACCAAGCATACTGCACATCACCCATTCATCACCATCCTCTTCAAAAACTACAAAGCTACTCCAAAACCAATCATCTAGCATCATCTTGTTCACTTAAATCTAACATAATCAGCACCATTGCTCCCGCCACCATACGTCCACCATCACTAAAGCCACTACGCCGCCACCAGCATCATCTACACCACAACATAACCAACCACACCACCACATCTTTCTCCAGCCGCTTCTTTTTTCCCCACCACTATCATCATATATATCATCATCCATAACCATCCACTTAACCAAGGTTTTCATCGTAGATCCATGATCATCTTCTTAGATCCCACCATTAAAACATACATAAAGTGATAAAAACCCACTTGAATGTCAACAACAATGATAATTGTTACCCAGATCCATGATCAAGTCTTGCTTCTCAACAAAGAAAAATAAACCATAAAGTCGAAATGAAAAGGTTGAATTTGGTTATGGTATAGATATGATGTACCATTTAGGTCGAATGAATAGTGGATATTTTTAATTTGGATTTTGGTTATGATGTATTGACTTTGAAAAAAAGAATATGGACTGGGAATATGAACTAATGGTGATTATCATGTGGTTAAAGAGAAGAACGTGGTATTATGTATATTTTGTATGTTTTTGGTAGTTGAGAGCTATATGAATATTGTACTAGAAAGATAAGGTAAGAAGAGATTTTTTGTTGGTGTAATATAGATTGTAGGTTTTTTTTTTATAGATTTCTTGGTTAAAAGTGGCTTGTATTCATTATTGTTTATCAGTTTTAGTTAATCTTGGACTGTAATTTGTAATTGGAGTTTGATGATTATGGTTTAATGGTGGACAAATGATTTTTTGGTGACAAAGAGGAGAAAATGAAGATGAAGAGAGAAAGAAGATGATAGAAGAATGTGTGGTCAAAAAGGGGGAAAAACATAAAATGACCATTTTACCCTTATGGATAAGGCATGAGAGAAGACTTAACGACTGTTAGTGTGTCCCGTTAAAGCAAAGGACCAACGGTGGATAACATTTTGCATTTAAGGACGAACGGTGCAATTTTTTCTGTCAAAGGACGAAACTCGTCGGTCAACGCAAACCACAAGGACGAACGGTGTAGTTTACTTTTATCAAAATGTTGAATCTGCTAAGGAACTATGGGATTCTTTGGAGGCTAAGTATATGGCTGAGGATGCCTCTAGCAAGAAGTTCCTTGTGAGTAATTTTACAAATTACAAAATGGTCGATTCTAAACCTGGCATGGAACAATACAACGAACTTTTTAGTATACTTGGTCGGTTCACACAACACAAGATACACATGGATGAGGCAATTTCATTCTCTTGTGTCATTGAAAACTCCCTCCTTCTTGGAAAGATTTCAAGCATTCTTTAAAACATAAGAAGGAGGAATTAACGCTTGTTGAGTTGGGCAGTCATTTGCGCATTGAGGAATCACTCTGAGCGCAAGACAATGACAAGCAAAAAAGTAGCAATGCTACTGGTGCATCAGTTGTCAATATGGTGAAGCATAACAACTCCACCAGGTACAATGACAACAAGGGCAAATGTAAGCATCAGGATAACACCAAATCTGATCTTAAGAAGAAGCCAAAAGCAACTTGTTGGAAGTGTGGGAAACCTGGACACTTCAGGAAGGATTGTAAAGGGTGTTAATGTTGGCAACAAAGCTGATGGATCAGACACAAGTGGATCCAGGAATGGTAATACCAAATCTCTGAAAGGTCAGACTATATTTAATAAGTTTTTGAGATTTATTATGTTACATATATATATGAGGCATAGTTTGTGCAGGATGATGATGTTGCGTGGTGGGTTGACTCTGGTGCAATAATCCATGCGTGTAAAGATAGAAGCTGGTTCAAGACCTATGAGTCAGTGAATGAGGGTTCTATTCTTCATATGGGAAATGAGTCAACAGCCCTGGTGCATGAAAGAGGATGTGTGGATTTAAGATTTAGTTCTGGAAAGATTGTTTCTTTGTTTAATGTTTTACATGTTCCTAATATTAGAAAGAATTTGGTTTCTAGTAGTGTTTTAATAATTGTGGTTATAAAAACGTTATTGAATCTGACAAGTTTGTTTGTCTAAACATGGTGTGTTTATTGGTTTTGACTATTTCTGTAATCCAATGTTCAGGCTTAATATTGTTACTGATATTGCTAATTCAGCCTTTATGTCAACCTCTAAACTAAATGATTCAACCCTATGGCATGCTAGACTTGGCCATATACACTTTAAGAGAATGCGAGATATGTCTAAGGATGGGTTAATCTCAGCCATTGATCATGATGACCAAAATAACTAAGAAACCTTTTCAAAGTGTAAAACGTGAAACTAAAGTTTTGGAGTTGATTCATAGTGACCTATGTAATTTACATGCTACTCCCTCTTTGGGGAATAAGAAATATTTTGTGACATTTATTGATGATGCTTCTAGTTTTTGTTATGTTTATTTGTTACATACTAAAGATGAAGCATTAGCTAAATTTAAAGTGTTTTAAGATGAAGTTGAATTGCAACAACCAACAAGGGTCCCTGATCAAAAGGTTAAGGACTGATAGGGGAGGTGAGTACATAGATACTCTGTTCTTTCAGTCTGTTGGTATAATCCATGAAACGAATGCTCCCTATACTCCTCAGCACAATGGTATCTCTGAAAGAAAAAACAGGGTACTGAAGGAGATGGTTAATTCCATGTTGTCCTATTCAGGGCTGAGTCAAAGGTTCTAGGGTGAAGCTATGTTAACAGCTTGTTATTTATTAAATAATGTTCCCAATAAAAGGAACAAGATCACCCCTTATGAACTCTGGACTAAAAGAAAACCTAACCTGAACTTTCTCAGGGTTTGAGGTTGTAGGGTTGTTGTAAGAATCCATGATCTAAAGCAGAAAAATTTGGGTGAAAGAGGCATTGAATGCATCTTTGTTGGATATGCTGAGCATTCCAAGGCATATAGGTTCTATGTTATTGAACCTAATGAATCTATTTCAATTAACTCAATAATTGAATCAAAGGATGCAATCTTTGATTAGAATAGATTCTCATTAGTCCCTAGACCAAGTCAAAGGATTCCAAATGTAACTAATGACATTGGTGTTTCAGAGGCCTCTGATGAGGTTCTTGATGAGGTTGTGGTTCAGCAACCTGAACCTGAGCTCAGAAAGAGCAATAGGGACAGGACTCCAAAGTCATTTGGACCTGAGTTTCAATTATATTTAATTAAAAAAAAGGATGAGGTCTTTGACCAATACTCTTATTGTTTCATTTTTGAGGATGATCCCAAAACATTTGAAGAACCAATGAAGTCCCAGAATGTTTCTTTGTGGAAAGAAGTAATAAATGATGAGATGGATTCCATTATGGGCAACAACACTTGGGTGTTGGCTTATCTATACCACCTGGTTGCAAACCTCTAGGTTGCAAATGAATTTTCAAAAAGAAAATGAAGGTAGATGAAACTATTAAAAAGTTTAAGATTAGGCTAGTCATTCAGGGCTTTAAACAAAAGTCAGGGATAGACTACTTCCATAGTTATGCCCCTGTGGCAAGTATCAGTACCATAAGATTGTTGATTGCTTTGGCATCAATTTACAATCTGATTATTCATCAGATGGATGTGAAGACAACTTTTTTGAATGGTGACTTAGATGAGGAGGTTTATATGAACCAACCTCAAGGCTTTTTCATGCCTGGCAATGAAAACAAGGTGTGTAAACTGATTAAGTCTATGTATGGACTAAAGCAGGCACCTAAAAAATAGCATCAAAAATTTGATGAACTGGTTTTGTCTAATGGTTATTTACTTAACCAAGTTGACAAATGTGTGTATAGCAAATTTGATGAATGTGGTAAAGGAGTCATCATTTGTATATATGTTGATGACATGCTAATCTTTGGCACTGACCAAAATCAAGTTAACATGACAACGGAATTTTTGTCATCAAAGTTCTCCATAAAGGACATGGGGGAGGCTGATGTTATCTTTGGTATAAGGATTAAACATGAAAGTAAAAGAATTTCTATCTCTTAGTCTCATTATATAGAGAAGGTGTTGAAGAAATTTAATTACTTTGGTTGCACTCCAATGAGTACTCCCATGGATACAAGTGAGAAGCTGATACCTAATACTGGTAACGATGTATCTCAACTTGAGTATTCTAGGGTGATTGGTTGCCTGATGTATGCCATGACTTGTACAAGACCTGATATTGCTTTTGCGGTGGGTAAACTAAGCAGGTATACTAGTAATCCTAGTGCTCATCATTGGCAATCAGTTCAGATAGTATTGAAGTTTCTGAAGAAGACTATGGATTATAGTCTCTCATATACTGGTTATCCTTCCGTATTAGAAGGATACATTGATGCAAGTTGGATCAGTAACACTGAAGGTAATTCGTCTACCAGTGGCTAGGTATTCCTACTTGGTGGAGGTACAATTTCTTGGGCATCCAAGAAGCAAACTTGCATCACCAGTTCAACAATGAAATCTGAATTTGTGGCTTTAGCAGCTGCTGGTAAAGAAGCTGAATGGTTAAAAAACTTGCTTCTTGAGATTCCATTGTGGCCTAAACCTATAGCACCTACTTTTATCCGTTGTGATAGTGCTGCTACATTGGCTATGGCTTATAGCCAAATGTACAATGGGAAGTCTAGACACTTAGGTGTCAGGCATAGCATGATTCGTGAGCTTATCATGAATGGGGTGGTATCTATAGCGTTTGTTAGATCTCAATAAAATTTAGCTGATCACTTGACGAAGGGTTTGGCTAGAGACTTGGTTTTAAAGTCTGCTAAAGGGATGGGTTTAAAGTCCAACTTAGTCACTGAATGCTAAGACACCCACCTCCCTCCTGAGGAAACTTGGGAGCTGAGTTCAATGTGGAAATATGAACATTTAGTGGACTGGAACACATGTTTTAAAATCATCCCAAGGTTATGCTCGAAACTTGCTGAAAAGGAGGATGAAGTCTGTTAATACAAATAAGCCGTAAAAACGTTTATATATTTTTTACGATCTTCTAATGTTTTGTCGATAACAAACGTAAAGTCATTTTAACGAAACAAATAAAATACGTAAATGGTTTGAGCCAATAGTTTACTAACAAACTTACATTTTCATATAAAACACTAAACAAGTAATAATGTTTACATTTTATAGAAATACATATGTGTAACAACTAGTATTTACATAATATGGAAATGTGCATACTTATATTGTAATGGGTAATGTAATGGGTAAAAATCTAAGTACTTGAACCATTGACTAGATACATTGAATGTAGTTGGTTAAAACCCAAAGTCCATGACCCATACCCATGGAGCTTGATCCATAACCCATGACCCATTGCATGACATCATGCATGAAGTCATGTTGGGTATTATCCATGGTCCATGATCTATGACCCATGATCCAATTTCTAGATACATTGCATCTTGTATAACCCATGGTTCATAACCCATAACCCATAACCCGGTTTGCAACCCAAAATCCGGATTTAAGCTGACCCAGCTGGCAGATCCCTTGTGTTAATACAAATAAGCTGTAAAAATATTTATTTATATTTTACGACCTTCTAATGTTTTGTCGATAACAAACGTAAAATCATTTTAACAAAAAAAACAAAATACGTAAATGGTTTGAGCCAATAGTTTACTAACACACTTACGTTTTCACATAAAACACTAAGCAAGTAATAGTGATTTTATGATTGAGTAATACATATGTACAACAACTAGTGTTTACATATTGGGTAGATATATACATAATTAGTATGTACTATAATGGGTAATATAATGGGTAGAATTTTAAGTATTTGACCCATTGACCAAATACATTGAATGTAGTTAGGTATAACCCAAAGTCCATGACCCATAACCCATTGCATGACATCATGCATAAGTTATGAATGGGTATTATCCATGACCCATAGATTTAACCCATGACCCATGGACTAGATGCATTGCACATATTAGATACATTATATCTACTTGGATACCAATGGTCCAAAGTCTAGGACCCATGACCCAAAAACCCATGGGCAAAGAGGAGCGTCCCACGGTTCCCCCAGTTTACACTAGACGGATCCCTCAAGTAAGGGATCCGTGGGACAGTAGCACATTTTCCTCTATAAATAGTGAGACATTTCCTCATTGTAACTCACTCCTTTCACATATATTTTCTCTTTGAGTTGTAAACTCTTTAACCACAGATCCAAGTGATCTTTGTATGTAGTTTTATGTTTGTGTGATTCTCTAGGTTCCTCTTAAAGGCGAGATCACCACCTCTTGAAGTCGAGCAAGCTCAAGTCCATGGGTTGCCTAGTTTCGTCATCATCAAGACTACAAATAGTATCTTGTTGATAGTTCTCTTCTTTCTCATTAGAAGTATAGTGTCGAAGACATTAGTGAAAGATGTCTAAAAGTGTCAAGACGAAGACATTGATGAAAAGTGTTGAAGAGTCAAAGTAAAGGCATTAGTGAAAGGTGCCGAACGTCCGGGTTGAAAGCATTAGTAAAGGGTGCCTAGAAGTTGAGTCAAAAGGCATTAGTGAAAGGTGCCTAGAAGTCAAGTCAAATGCATTAGTGAACGGTGCCTAAAGTGTACATTCGATATGGTGTGTCGATGTGCAAGATAGATTAGTATTGGGTCAAAGGATATTGATATCCTTGTTGATATTGTCATAAGGAGTGGGTCTCATTTGGGATAGGTGTTGTGTAGTGTTGGGTAGTAGTTCCTCTTTTGTAATGGAACTCGGTATATAGCCTTGTACCGGATAAAAGATAGGCAACATTGTGTTAGGTGTGATTCTACCTTGTGGAAGAACCCGATGTCTAGCCTAGTACCGGAAAAAGAGTAGGCGACGTTGTGAAGGCTTCTCCACCACAAGGAGTTGGTGTTGTGTAGTGATTACGAACTCTCGAGTAGGTGAGTCGGGGAGTGGAGTAGGGCAAAGAAGGTGTCCTTGTAGTCGAACTACTATAAATTCCCGCGTTGTGGTTTTGTGCTTCTTACTCTTTATCTTAGATTTTATTTATCTATATGCTTGTCTATCAACATCCAACACACGTTCAAATAGATTGACATAAGTCAATCTAAATAGTTTAAAACCAAGTTTTAATCGATAAAATTCAACCCCCCCCCCCCTCTTCTAGTTTTCCACACCTTGGATTGCACTAGCAGGATCCCTCTGAGGAGGGATCAGTGGGAACCGGGGAACAGTAGAGAAATTTGCCTATAAATAGTGAGCCATTTCTCTCTTGCAACTCACTCCTTTTACATATACTCTCTCTTAGTATTGTAAACTCTCTAACCTCATATCCAAATGATCTTTCTATGTAGTTTTGTGTTTGTTTGATTCTCTAGATTCTTCTTAAAGGCGAGATCACCACCTCTTGAAGTCGAGTAAGCTCAAGTCCATGGGTTGCCAAGCATCGTCATCATCAAGACTACTGAAGTTATCTTGTTGATAGTTCTTTTCTCCCTCCTTAGAAGTGTTGTGGTAAAGGCATTAGTGAAAGGTGCCAAAGGTCTGTGTCGAAGGCATTAGTGAAAGGTGCCAAAGGTCTATGTCAAAGGCATTAATGAAGGGTGCAGAAGGGTCGTGTCAAAGGCATTAGTGAAAGGTGCCAAAGGGTCGCGTCAAAGGCATTAGTGAAAGGTGCCAAGGGTATACAATCGATATGGTGCATCGATGTACAACATAGTTAGTTTGGGTTAAAGGATAGTGATATCCTTATGGTGTTGTAATAAGGAGTGTGTCTCCTTTGGGGTTGTTGTGTATTGGTGTAGTGTTGGGTAGTAGTTCCTCCTTGTAATGGAACTTGGTATTTAGCCTTGTACCGGATAAAGTATAAGCGACGTTGTGTTAGGTTTGGTTCTACCTCGTGAAAGAACCCGGTGTCTAGCCTTGTATCGGGTAAAGAGTAGGCGACGTTGTGAAGGCTTTTCCGCCACATTAAGGAGCTTGTGTTGTGTAGTGCTTACGAACTCTCGAGTGGGTAACTCGGGGAGTGGAGTAGGGCAAGGAAGGTGTCCTTGTAGCCGAACCACTATAAATACTCGTGTCGTGGTTTTATGTACTTTTTATCTTTGCTTTACTTATTTATATGCTTTATCTATCATCATCCAACACACACATTAAATAGATTGACATAAGTTGATCTAAATATTTTAAAAATAAGTTTTAATTGGTAAAACTATTCAACCCCCTTCTAGTTTTTCACAATTGGTACCAGAGCTTCGTTACCAAGTTTCTTAGAGTATATTGTACTTTAAAAACTTGATACGATCCGTGTATGTTTGAAAACTACAAAGAAGGGAATTTCTTAAAACAAAAACAAAAAAAGAAAAATCATGTTTTTAGAAATCATCATATTTTAAATGTTGGATAGTGATAGATCATTCTAACGTTTTGTTTTGAGAATTTTTCATACTAGGATTTGGGCATCTTAGAAGATCATGAAGAATTTCGCGTTTATGATTTTTTTAAATCATAAAAAGAATATATATAGCAAAGGTATGTTCTTTTATAACTTACTTATAAATAAATTAGTAATAATTCCTCGCTTAAATAGTAATATCTTTTCTTATAACACGTAGAGAATCGTAGACTTAATACATATACTCCAATATCACTAAAGTTTTATCTATATTGAACACATCATCAAGAATAACATTCTTTGTTGATCTCTATAGACAAAACTATAAACTAGTCATTTTTCCTCATAATGATATCTTGGCTATTCGAGAGTTTGGTCATCATTTCTCACATAAGGTTATTGACACTACATCCATGTCAATAGTGTCCATGTGAAACTTCTCATATTATGATAAAATAGTATTTTGTCACGATTCTTAACTTCCCATATTATGATTCATTCGTAAAAAGGAAACCTCGTCAAAAAGAGCTAGTAAAACACTAAAACTCGTCAAAACCTCGAACCATAAACAAACCTTAAACTATAGAGCAAAAACACCAACATTAGTCAAGAATTAAAACTCCTGTATCAAAATTATCAAAGTTCACTTAAACTGTTAACTACTGATTTGCCGGATCCCTGAGATTGAACTAGCCGAATCCCTCATTCAAGGGATCCGTGAGAACCGGCACATCAGAAGACAAAATAAGTGCTAGATGATCACTGTGGAGTTTTACTTTCCAATTTACTCTTCCACTCACGAACATAAACCCTAAGTTACTGTTCATAGGAGCTCATTCCTCATCATTTCAAAGAAAACAATCACTTGTGTAAGTATTATCATCACTACATTGTTATTTCCATTCTCTAATTCCTAGAAATACAATTTTCATCTTGAGAACTTTTGTTCAAATGGGTTTATCACAATTTGGTATCACATTGTTTTCTAAGATGAACTAAATCAAAGAATCAACATTGTTAATACAAATTAAAAACTCATTTTGAATTCAATAAAGATGTATTGAGCAAAATTGTGATGAACCTAATTAGGATACTATTCACACAAATGACACCACATTGTGGTTTTGGTGTTTAGGATCAACCATGCCGAGCTCAAGGAAACACGATTATCAAGACACGACACACTACATACCGATGTATCATAGGAAGGAAGGTTTAAGTCCCGAGGACCGAAAGGCCTTCAAATAGTTGCAAAAGAGGTTGTTCCAGGAGGGGCGTGTAGTTGAACCCTCATTTCTCAACAATACCGACATTCCCCAAGTCTTTGCGGGAATCAACTTCCAATGCCTTTTAAACATCAATGAACAAGTTTGTCCAGTATTTGTCCTAGAGTTCTACAAGAGCATGAGGATCATAAGAAATTAAGATGGAACCATTTCGATCGCTTTTGTCATCAATGAACACGAATATACCTTCACCCTCGAGGAGTTTTCTAGGATACTTTGTATCCCTTGCCGAGGGACATGCTTGTTTTCAAATGAATGGTCACTAGCCCACCTCCACGACATGGTCGATGAGCATCCGGTCTATTCTACACCTCTCCTAGATCCTACTACGGTAAGAGATACCGTCTTCATCCAAAGAGCATCCCCGTCTCGGGTCACTAGGAAATCGAAGGTCATCTATAGGGATCCCTTTCAAATGGAGCTTTCAGAGATGTTCCCATTGTACAAGAAATGGGAACTAGTGTTAAGGGAGAATGTCCTTTGTTTGGTGGGAAATAAGGATCATCCCAACGCTTGCCTAGCCTACATGATCTATTGCCTTGTTACTGGGACTCACTTCAATCTTGCATATTACATGGTTAAACGGATGGCAAGTGTATCAAGGATAGACAAGATGGTGCTCCCCTATGCCATGCTCTTAACTCGCCTAGCCAATTTTGTCTTTGCTCTAGATCCATCTCCCTGCACCGATGACCACATATTTTGCAAAAAGGTCATGGTGCCCCTGTCTGATGAGAAGACTACGAGGTTTATGGTTGAAGGCAAGAGACCTCATCCACCGACGGACACATCCGATGAAAGAGAGGGAGAAGGAAGCAACCCTATAGGCAACATTCAACTCGACCCAATGGCATACATTAAGCAATTGTCGGACATCCCAAGCCCATCTCAAGAATTTCAACAAACAAAGGGGATGTTTAAATGTTTTGCTAAAGAGTGAAGCTTGGAGTCGATGGAGTAGAAGATTGAGTGAAGGGGAAGGTAAGGTCGTGGACCTTAAAATTCAAACAATGGTCTGTAAAACATCTTAAACAATATTTCTGTAACTTAGGACTTAGCTTTAGTAGATGGCATGACGAGAACAATGACACCCTTACTTAGGCGACCCAAATGAGAATTTTACGACTACTTGATTGAAATCAAGAAGTCGGTATTACTCATATTTGTTTACCTTTTAGTCACTCTTACTTACCATGCGTGATATACCTTGCTTGCATATTTGATTACTTGATATAGAAATGATTAGGTTGGATATTTGCTAAGAGGTGTAAATTCTGCACATTTGCTGTAAAGCTATTGGTCAGTAGTAGCCGGATCCCTGAGCTATAACTAGTCGGATCCCTCATATGAGGGAACCGTGGGATCCGGGTAAACATGTATGAGAATTCTACACTTTTACATCAATCCAATCTTCCAGCCCGTATTATACTTTGTAAACATGATACTTTAGGATCACTTAAGTCTTCCTCAAGCTCAGTAGGTCTCACACTCACTCATAGCTAACTTAGGATCTCATTCAAGGTGTTTTTGATTTATCACTTCACCAAAACTCACCATATTTCCGCTCGAATGCTCACACATTGTTCCTCACATCTCAAAACACCTAGTTTGTTATTCCTCTTAATTTTAGCAAATTGATTTTAGTCATCTTTACCTCATAATAGGCTAAAAATTAGTTTTTCATTTCTTTTGATTTTTAAGAAAATTCCCAAATTTTTCTTAAGTTACCATCTGATCTCTAGGATCATTTGGGTTCATTTGTCATCCTCAAAATATTAGTGTTATGCTTAAACACTTAGTTACAAACATAAAAAGTCCACTTTCTTATCAAAAACCATCATTAGATGTCCTCACTCCTTATGGTTGGACATTTAAGTCCCATACCATTTAAGACATCTTAGAAACCTATACACTCAAGATTTATAGGTACTAGACCTTAATAGAACATAATCACTCCACCACTTTGCTATCTGAGAGATGGATCCCCAACTTACAACTAAACTGATCCCCAAAATTAGGGAACCGTGGGATCCGTGTCTACAGAACAAGTTACAATCACTTTACTCTTCTAGTTCAAACTCTCTTTGGTAGTCTAAAAACTTTACATTGCCTTAAATGACTCCCTAGGATAGAACAACACTATAGTTGACCTTAGTGCATGCCAAAATTCTTAATGGTCAAGAATTTAATTCACTAATCTATATCCATACTTTATAAACCAAGTGTGTCTATGCAAACCATCACTCAAATCACCATTCAAAATCAGTAGCTAAGGCATCCATTACATCCTCTTTTTCACTATGAATAAAGCATCTAGCAAAACTTCTTCAACCAAATGTTCCTCCAAGAAGAATGCTCATGTGGTTCATGAGATATCATCAACCGAGTCATCACCCATCAAGAGCCCAAATACTAGAATCCCTCCTCAACAAACTCAACTAACCAAAGCTAGAAAAACCGCTAGGATTAGTATTCGACCTTTTGAGTTGGAAAGGCCTTCATCAAAACTAAACACACCTAGCTCAAGTAAAACACCTAAGCCTTCATTTCTAGAACCAAGACTACACTCTTTTACGGCGCCTCTTTCTCATCCAAATCTCTACTCTTTAGAAGACCCACCACCTAGGACTTCTCATTCACCAACCTTATTATTAAATAGGGGACCACCTTCACCATCAAATTGTCCATCTTTAGGAACAAGGAATCACCAAAACCATATAGAGGACTTCCCATCTCCACCACCAACTCATACATCATCACCCTCATTCTTAGTTGAACCACATTCTTCGACATTAGACTCACCTCCACAAATCCTACCATCCTTTGTGGAACCTCCTCAAAACATCCCACCTCCCCCGTTTCCTACTCATGACAATAATTGCCCTAATTGTCAACTCACCCAAGTATTAGTTCAAGAAGTACGAAATGAGTTGCATTTCATGTTTAATCATCTCCTTGAACGATTTGACCAAATCAACAAATCTACTCGTCCTTAGAATCTAAGATTACAAGCACATTGACGCTTTTTATTAGTTTTAGGCACAACTTAGAAATTTTTAGAAAATGTACTACATGCTTTTGTCATTCTCTTAGTTTTAGAGATATGTATATCATTTCTCATGTTTTATTGAATGAAATTACTTGTTGTATGCCATGTGGTCTTGAAAATATGTTTGGTACTTTAATACGTAACTCGTGTTGATGTTGACATCACATTTTACATCTACATTGTTGTCATGAGAATGCAGGTTACGGATCCCTGACTTTTGCCTAGACGGATCCCTCTCAAGGAGGAACCATGGGATCCGTGCAACATAAGCACTTTTTATTACTAATTTGAGTCTCATTTGCAGGAAATTATGCATCATATACTTGTTTTATAACCTTTGATTTGTAGATTTTCAAAATACACATGAAAATTTTGACACCCTCAACTAGGGGGAGCTTTTAGTCAAAGCAAAACCATGTAAATTTTGCAATACTTTCACTTAGGATTTCGTTATTACTTAACGCCATCACAAAGGGAATCACTCGTCAAGGGGGAGCATGTTCGTCAAAAGATGACACCATTTGCAAACATAATTGCAAAACACTCGCTTAGTCTTCCTAATTACTTGACGCCCTCAACAAAGGGACGCACCCGTCAAGGGGGAGCTAAGACGAGAATTCTTCTCTTCTCTTACTCTCTATTTTTATTATTTACCTTTCACATGTTTTTCTCAAAACAATGTGTTAGTTTCTTTTCGAAGCTCTTTTTGTTTCGACAAAAAGGGGAGAAGATGGTAAAAACTCCAAT
The DNA here is from genome assembly GCA_019973895.1 of Chrysanthemum seticuspe. Taxonomy (NCBI): domain Eukaryota; kingdom Viridiplantae; phylum Streptophyta; class Magnoliopsida; order Asterales; family Asteraceae; genus Chrysanthemum; species Chrysanthemum seticuspe. The sequence goes on along the minus strand of BPTQ01000002.1, from coordinate 239,607,847 downwards.
TCAAACTTTTACGAATTTTAGTTTTTCCTTAAAATAATCTTATGTTTTGTCATCAACAAAACGGGAGAGATTGTTAATACAAATAAGCCGTAAAAACGTTTATTTATATTTTACGATCTTCTAATGTTTTGTCGATAACAAACGTAAAATCATTTTAACGAAACAAATAAAATACGTAAATGGTTAGAGCCAATAGTTTACTAACACACTTACATTTTCATATAAAACACTAAACAAGTAATAGTGTTTACATTTTATATAAATACATATGTATAACAACTAGTATTTACATAATATGGAAATGTGCAAACTTATATTGTAATGGGTAAAAATCTAAGTACTTGACCTATTGACTAGATACATTGAATGTAGTTGGGTAAAACCCAAAGTCCATGACCCATACCCATGGAGCTTGATCCATAACCCATGACCCATTGCATGAAGTCATGTTGGGTATCATCCATGGTCTATGATCCATGACCCATGATCCAATTTCTAGATACATTGCATCTTGTATAACCCATGGTTCATAACCCATAACCCATAACCCGGTTTGCAACCCAAAATCCAGATTTAAGCTGACCCAGCTGGCGGATCCCTTGGATTGAACTAGCCGGATCCCTCTTGGGAGGGATCTGTGGGAACCGGGGAACAATAGAGAAATTTGCCTATAAATAGTGAGTCATTTCTCTCTTGCAACTCACTCCTTTTACACATACTCTCTCTTAGTATTGTAAACTCTCTAACCTCAAATCCAAAGGATCTTTCTATGTAGTTTTGTGTTTGTGTGATTCTCTAGGTTCATCTTAAAGGCGAGATCACCACCTCTTGAAGTCGAGTAAGCTCAAGTCCATGGGTTGCTAAGCTTCGTCATCATCAAGACTACTGAAGTTATCTTGTTGATAATTCTTTCCTCCCACCTTAGAAGTGTTGTGGTAAAGGCATTAGTGAAAGGTGCCAAAGGTCTGTGTCGAAGGCATTAATGAAAGGTGCCAAAGGTCCGTGTCAAAGGAGTTAGTGAAGGGTGCCAAATGGTCGTGTCAAAGTCATTAGTGAAAGGTGCCAAAGGGTCGCGTCAAAGGCATTAGTGAAATGTGCCAAGGGTATACAATCGATATGGTGCATCGATATACAAGATAGTTAGTTTGGGTTAAAGGATAGTGATATCCTTATGGTGTTGTAATAAGGAGTGTGTCTCCTTTAGGGTTGTTGTGTATTGGTGTAGTGTTGGGTAGTAGTTCCTCCTTGTAATGGAACTCGATATCTAGCCTTGTACCGGATAAAGTATAGGCGACGTTGTGTTAGGTTTGGTTCTACCTCGTGGAAGAACCCGGTGTCTAGCCTTGTACCGGATAAAGAGTAGGCGACGTTTTGAAGGCTTCTCCGCCACATTAAGGAGCTTGTGTTGTGTAGTGTTTACGAACTCTCGAGTGGATAACTCGGGGAGTGGAGTAGGGCAAGGAAGGTGTCCTTGTAGCCGAACCACTATAAATACTCGTGTCGTGGTTTTGTGTTTCTTACTCTTTATCTTTGCTTTACTTATTTATATGCTTTATCTATCATCATCCAACACACACATTAAATATATTGATATAAGTTGATCTAAATATTTTAAAACGAAGTTTTAATTGGTAAAACTATTCAACCCCCCTTCTAGTTTTCCACAAAGTCTTTACTTCTTAGTGGTTAATTTATTTGAAAAAGTGCTAAGCAGGAGTATGAAAAAAGAGGAACCACCTATGTAAATGTTGAAGTGTTGCCGCTTCAGGGAGCTTTGGATTTTGGCTCTTACAACATTTATGAATTGGATATGGACACATGGCTTATTTAGTGTCAGGAGCGTTTAAGTGTTTTAAAGCTTGTGTGTATGTTATCTTCATGTATTCAAGTGGGTTGATGGGTTCAATTCTTAGAACACCCTAATTCTCAAGTATTCGAACGTGTAATGTACTAAGATGGAAATTAAATCTTCAAGATATTTTCATTTATGCACATGGTTTGTTTTATGTTTATTTTTATGCAAAAGGAATTGTACTAAATTGGGGAGGATTGTTGAAAATTTAGTTTGATTGAGGGATATGATCATACTTGGAAATGGGTTTGGAGGTACGGAATGTACACCCATTAAGTCCCTGATTACCCTGAGTCTAATAGTGTTTAAGGTTTAATCCTTCAGCGAGTTACTACTGCTAGTACTAATATTACTATTGTTGGCAGAGTTACTACTGCTAGTGCTAATGTTACTGTTGTTGGTATAGTTACTACTACTTGTACTAATGTTACTACTGTTGGAAGAGTTACTACTCCTAGTACTGCTGGTATTAGTTTGTAACTACTTTGACCTATTAATAGGTAGTTTCAAACTCGTAATTAAGACAATAATAACTTGGTGTTGTAACCACTATGACTATAATGGAGGAACATTATGAGAAGATTATTTGGCCTATTTATTCTCATAATTCCATTGACTAAGAGTAATTGATCTCCTGCATGGAAAAACAGACGAAACATAAACACTTGAAAGCGAACAGGTTCTTGATTTGTGAGTAAAACAAGAACACCACTTGGTCTTATCCCATAGAGATATCGTGTAACCCAGGGATAAAGGTCGAATTGTTTCTATTGGAAAGTGATAACATGATTTCAAGTGATATCCAGTACTCATTGATTATCTACACCCAACTGGGTACACTCCGACAAGAAACCAACGGGGTCATATGTCGTGTAATTGGATAGAATGGCTAAAAAAATCCCCTGCTTCTTTCAGTTCTTGATGTGTGTTGTTGGGAGTTTCGAGCTTCGCTAGTTTATCTTGTTCTTTTGTATTTATTTTTCAGGGCTTGTTTAGGTCTACATAAAAAACACTTCGGAGTGAAAAACGGTGGCTTGACCTCCGTGCGTGAGGATTTTTCTCTTGTCTCGGACTGTAATTGGCATGATTTTTTTCATCACTTTTGTAGTCCTCGCAGTTGAATCTTTTTCTAACTTGTGTTTATTTCTAGTTTTTCTAACTTGTGTTTATTTCTAGTCTATATATGTACATTTGCTCTAGCTCTTAGCTTTTTATTTATATATATATTTCAGCCGTTCAAAATATATATATACACATCACAAACATTCTCTCACATGTCCTGTTAAACATGAAAATCCTTTAATAAATAGGTATGAACTTTCACAATGCCAACCAAATGAGTAAATTTATTGATCATTACGTTTCATTAACTGTTGAACCGAATACCAGTGGCGGCAAAGATGGTGTGCAAGTGGTGCGGTCGTACAAGGCCCCATAATTTAAGAGGCATCACTTTGTGTATTTATGTTATATATCCGACTGTCTCGTCTTTGTAAATACCATTAGTTAAATACAACTCATCTTGCCACAATAAATAAAACGTCACTAAAAAGCCTCATTATAAAACACCTTTAAGTTTTTTTAGTTTTGATGGGGTATTTTTTAAATTTTCGTCCGAGATCTCCAAATTCATTTGGGGGCTCTGCCAAATACGTTCAAGTATATTAGAACATACTTATGTATATGTTAAGAAAATAGTAAAAACAACAAACAAGTTTATGAAATTGAGTGAAGCACTAAGATTAGTGATAATCATAATCATGATATGATAATTATTTGACACACAAGTCAAAAGTTTTTCTTTTTATTTTAATATACTAGGCCATTGAACTTGGATATCCTGCCACACTTTATTCACTCTACTCCATTTATCGTTTGCACATAAATTATTATATTTTTAATATCAAATAAATACAGTTTAATGTTTTTAATTGAATTAATTTTGCTTAATAAATTAGGTTATTAAAGCACATTTACAAGCTTTTAGTTAAATTTGTGTTCTAATAAATAAACATAAATGATAGTAAGTGCACATATAACCAGAAAAAACACATTATTGAGTTATTCACTCTACTCCATTTATTGTTTGCACAAAACTTAATATATTTTTAATATCAAATTAATATAGTTTAATGTTTACATTTAGAAAACTTTAATTGAATTAATTTTGTTTAATAAATTTGAAATATTAAAGCACATTTACTTCAGGAAAAAATTAATTACATGGTACTTCTTTTGTTTCAAAATTTCAAATCGAAAAAGGATAGTATGTCATTGTAAATTTGTATAGGCTTGCATTAATTTTTTTTCTTCTCTTTTTTTGAGCAAAGTCTATATAGCAGTACTTAATACATTCTATGAACAAGATTAACTATAAGCTCTAAAACAACAATTGCTTACTAAAATGGAAAGAATGAGAAAAAACCACAACCACAAATATTACTAACCTTTATCCTTTATCCTTGTAAGTATAGAGGTAAGATCAAATGAGAAATATAATTAAAATGAGAAGAATGAGAAAAAACCACAACCACAAATATTAGATGCATTTATAAAAATATATGCATCTCTCTATTATTTATTTTTTCTTATTTGAAATATGTGGTTATAATTCCTTCTCACTCTTCTCATTTAAATAATTTTTTCTCATTAGATCCATACATACTCTGTAAGTATATATGTAAAAACAATCCTTGTAAGTATATATGTAAAAACATGTATGGTATTCATTTCAAAACACTAAATAAATGATAATTAATTTACAACACCAAATTTGACGACTAACCTCATGTATACTCGTCTAGATAACATGCTAATGACTCCCTAAAAGCCCCGTCGACAAAATATGTAGTTAGTTTATTTGACACTTCAATGTAGACGCATCATATCTTCAGGTCAAACGAGTTCCCAATGGCCTCATTTACCATGCATATCATAGCTTATGTTTGACGGATAATATTTGATTGATAAAAAGTATAGCTAGTAAAATTTCTTAAAACTCTGTGTAATATGAAAGTGAAGGAGTATAATTGAAGTGGGTTTTCATTCAAATCTTCATAAAACTTAGTTGTAAAGGTTTTTATAAGATTTGTAAACAAAACAAAACTTATTTTGAGAAAACAATTACTTGTATGCTAAACATCGACATCTTCATAAACATTAAAAAGTTATTCTGTTAAATCATGTCATCTAAATAAAAAATTTAACTTCTTTATATAAAACATGATAAACCTCACCGATAAAACCAGACGTAATGGTCATGTTGTGAAAACACTCAATGACTCGTCAAACGCCATTACATGATCCCTACTTCGCGTATGAACCGACAATATGAAGATGGTTTAGTCACTTTTCTTGATTGAACCAAATTTCATTATTTGTATGTGTGTCGGTATGAGGTATATTTGTATTTAAGTAGTGTATGTTTATGTGATTGATTTGATGATCAACATTATAAATATATGATAACTCATTTAGTAATATAAGTGTATGGTTGACAGATGAGATTATTGAGGGATTGCACTTATTTTTTCATAAGCTACTTAAAATATAAACTTTGTTTGACGGACATAACTTATAAGAAATTATATAAAAAAAGTATTTTATAATTTCTGAAAATCAAATGCTACTTCATAATCTCTTTTTCCGTCTCCTTTTACAGCTTAATCTTTAATTTCGGAAATAATTACTTGCCAACTGAGAAAGAGATAATTATCTAAAAATGTATTTAACTTGTCATTTTTTTCTTAAATTGTCTAGCCATTATCTATTTTTGTTTTCATATACCCAAACTTTTTAATTTTAATTTCTTTGTGTACTGTGTGACCATTTTAGCGTAACATGTTAGAATGTGTTTGGTACATGCCCATGATGTCTATGAGAAAATGACAATGAAATCCACATAATGTGTTTGGTTGATAACTATAGGAATCAATATATGAATGCATACCCATAGACCCATAATAATAGAGAGAGTTACCTTTGGTGTCTCATTCCGATGAGACCTATTGTTTTTTTTCCTCCATCACATATTTAAATTTCTTCGTCACATATATATCAAATATTCATTTTCATTAAAACAAAACTTATATAAACCAAACAACTATTTTGAAAAAATTATACTTATTCATTTTAAACTTTATAGTCAAACTTATACTTATAGTGATTCCATCAAGCATATCAAACGCACCGTTAATAAGAATGTTATAAATTTAAAAGTAAAATGATCATACAATACATACAAAAATCAAAATTAAAAATGACAAGTTAGCTACATTTAACGGTGAAAACGAGCCGAGCCGAGCCTGCCAGAGCTCGAGCTCGGCTCGTTTATATATAAAAAGCTCGAGCTCATTTCGAGCCTCACATTTTGAGCTCTAGCTCGGCTCGTGAAACTTTTCACAAGCTCAAGCTCGTCTATTTAACACAAAGCTCGGCTCGTTAACACGGTTATATGTATAGAAAATATATATACGTATATATTTCTAGGGCTCGTTTAGGCTCGCGAGCCTAAACGAGCATTTTGTATAGAGCTCGGGCTCTAGCTCGATTATTAAATGAGCCCAAACTTAAGCTTGAGTTTGGGCTCGAGCTCGTTTAAGCTCGGCTTTTAAGCTTTTTATTGATCCGATCTCGAGTTTTTCACGAACGGCTCGGCTCGTTTTCAAACCCAACTACATTTCTAGATAATTATACAAAAATATGAATCTAACGGTTGGGAATGAAGAAAGGTACACATAGTATAACCTTATTACAATGAGGACATCCTAGAAAGAAAAACACATCTACTGTACTTTCCCTTCTCTTTCATAGTAACACTTTCTCTCTCTCTATATCTAACATCTGTATCTATTTCTATTCTATTCTATAAATAAACAAAATTCAAAACCCTAAATCATCAATCGAATGATCACCAGCATTATTATATAAAACTAATAAGAATAAGATGTATAAGAATCAATTGCAGGAACTAGCACAAAGAAGCTGTTTTAACTTACCTTCGTATATGAGTATTAGAGAAGGTCCAGATCACGCTCCTAGGTTTAAAGCTACTGTTAATTTCAACGGTGAGACTTATGAATGCCCTAATTATTGTACCACGTTGCGTCAGGCTGAGCATTCTGCTGCTGAGGTGGCGCTGAATGCGTTGGCGAGCCGTGGCCCGTCTAATTCGCTCGCTGCGAGGATTTTGGTGAGCTGTTGTTTATTTTTATTTTTATTTTTAGGTTTTGTTCTTGTTGACTGTGATTGTGATTGTGATTTGATTGGTGATTGTGAGTTTGATTTATATAGAAATGTGACTTATATAGAAAGTGTGTTCAATTGGTGGTTCAGATAGCGTGTTTTATGGTACGAGTAGTTGTTATGCAGGAGATATGATGTGTGCTTTGTTCTGATATAGAAATGTGACTTATATACAAAGTGTGTTTAATTGTCGTTGTTGTTAGGAAACGGCCACTGGAATACCGGTTAGGCCACGTACATCTGAGCAAGACGTCCGTGGGTAACATGACCAGGGATCCTTTTCTATTTACCCGTTTAGTGGGGATTCGGGAAGTGTTTTATTTTATGTGTGTATATAGGTTATTTCAGGTGTGATAGATGCAGGAAACGAATTTTGAGAGTAAAAAATTATATGTAATTTGGTTAAGAATAAGTAAGGTAGTTTTGGTATCATAGAGGATGCTAATGAAGATTTAAGTGCTACAGTAGTTAGTTGGATTATGGCTTAGGAGGGACTACTTGCTAGTAAATCCTTTTGGCTAAAAAGTTTAATTTCTGCTTTTTGTGCTTGAATGGGTGGTAAACCGCCTAATTTGAGGGGTGGTATGTTAGGATTGTCTTTTGAATTATATGCGGGCTGATGTGTAGGTTTAAGAATACCATCATGTATAAACTGCAAACAAAATTTAGAAAGTCAACTGTATGTGTTAGGCTGGTCTGATATTTTCTTAATTTACTTGTGCCAAAATAAAAATTAAAAATTTTTAGTGTAATGATTTACTGAAGATCCAGATATCTAAATGAACTCTATGATGATGTGTTCATACATCATCCCTTGACATGATCCGTAATCATACTTACATCAGTATCTCACATGTAACTTTTTCACGAGCTCTACTTACTTGACTAAATTTCCGCTTGGACAGGACGAGACAGGGGTGTATAAGAACCTTTTGCAAGAGGTTTCTCAAAGAGTAGGGGCGTCGTTGCCGACATATACAACTTTTAGGACAGGCCTTGGGCATTTGCCAGTCTTCACCTGTACTGTAGAGTTGGCAGGCTGTACATTTACGGGTGAACCAGCCAAGAATAAGAAGCAAGCTGAGAAAAATGCAGCCATGTCAGCTTGGTCATCTCTGAAACTTTGTAAGTCATGCCATTTTAAATTAATGTAGTGATTCTAGAAATATCAGCCAAATTGCATTTTGAGAAGTTACCACCATTAAAAAAAGGCCACTGTTGTAGTAGCACGAACCTCTTAAATCTTTTTAGTGTGTGTGATCTTTTGATGTATATCTTACCATGGAGTTAGAACTTAGAATATCTGAAGAAGTATGATAGCTGTGCTTAACTCCGTGGCCAACCAAATTTTAATAAGAGCTTGCTCAACTTTTTCTCATTGTAACCATACCACACCCAGTTACATTTACTAAATAATTTCTCTGGTTAGATGGTGAGTGCTGAGAACTTCAAATTTGTGCAGTTTGGCACATTGTTTCATCGTGTATTCCTATTTAAGATATCTTAGTACTGAACACCTTCTTTAGCACAACAACAGTTTTAGATTGTTTGATTTATTGAAATGCGGAATATAATTCAGAGTTGGCAAGTCGAGGGTGTAAATCGAGACTGCTTATGTATTTATGATACCACAATGCATAACACACAACTTCTCATTTCTGCTGCTATAATGGTAGATACATGAATAATTTACAAGGGTGATAGGCGGTTGCTAGTTCCATTTTTATGTTTGTGTGCAATGTATGAACAACACGTTGTCAACCCTCCTTTCTGTCGTTGATTACATCGCCTTTTGGTAGTTGTGCTTGCTTCTGTGAACTAAATTGTATGTATATAAGTAGACTAAGGTTTCTAAATTGCCATACATAATTTTATCATCCCTGGAGCTTTATATGACATACATGCATATGCATTATATCTTATTGAATTGTAGACACTAATGACCAACTTTTCCTCTCTTCAGTGACCCAGCAAACAGAAAGCTCGTCTTTGCAAAAAGGGATCCTGGAGGAGCAGGAGCATGTCATTGTAGCTCGTGCTTTACAGAAATTTAGATTGAAGGCAAGGATGTCCAATATACCATTTCCTATCCAGTTTCCAGCACCAAATCCAAAGCCACATAGTGCTCAGTCACCAACATCCACTACATCAAAAATACTTCCATTTATATTCCCCAAAACAACCCCTCGAACTAGACCTCATCTCACCACATTGTTAGATAATGACGAAACTTGCAACAAAAAACCTCAAAACAACAGAGCCACAGAAAATGAGACACACGTACCCTCAAAACCGTCTCCAGAAAACAAATTTAATTTCATTACCACAAGCGCCACCCCTGAAAACCGTACAACCCGACCACACAAGTTCCCTGCAGTTGGAGCTGCACCATATATCCCTGTTGGGCACTTCAGGGCTCATCATGGGATGGCCCCACCAGTCACCATACGCAATGCAATTCCTGTTTTTTCTGCCCCTCCGCTTCCTATGCCTCATATGGGTATAGTACAGCCTAATCAGCTTCCGCCTCAGTTCAGGGGGCTGCCGACTATGTGTGGTGTAGCACCTCCGGTTACTATAAGACAAGCGGTGCCAGTTTATTCTGCTCCCAACATCCCTCAATCCTCTATCAAGTCAGTGCCGAGCTCAATAACACCAATAGAAGACAAAGGGCATACCATTTCTACTGTCCAAGATTCGAAGTCTCCTGTCAAACTGTCAGCAACTTCAGTCAGCACAATGGGTGGTTTGTCAACACCAAAGGAAGAGGAGGCGAAATTTCAAGAACTCAAACTGGAAAATAACTTGAAGGAGTTACAAATTTGATATTAAGTGATAAATGATTAAAAAGAACAAATATTAGGATGTGCTGGCTTGTGTTCTGCAAAATCTGTAATTGTAGGTATCAAACTTTCGGGTACTCTTGCTTTATATGTATATGTTCATGGTGGGAAGAGATGAGACACGGAGATTGTCGCAGTCAGCCTCTTGTGGCGTCGTATTTTTGGTTGGAGTTTAATCGTAGTAGGTTGGGTTGTCCATGCAAGGGAACATGGGATTTGTACGGGTTATAAAACAAACGTATTGTACTTCTATAAGTTGTGGGATCTGGGGTGTAGGTAGAATATCGAAACAAAATTGTTGTATAATTTACGATTTGGTTCGGCACTCAGATTAATCAACAACTTGTCTTCTGCTTGTATTGAAAAGGTACAAACCTAAGCATCATTTATCCACCAAGGCACTAATCTTTCAATCTCCATAAATTCCATCTTCTGTTATGGAGTCTTAAATTGTAAGACCAGTTTTCTAAAACTGACCACTTTAAGCAAATGCTAGTGTATAGAAAAGTTGTTTTTACAGTGTATATGTGCAATGGCATTGCTAGGTTAGTACGAAGTTCCAAAAACAACCGTTCGTTAAACATAATATCTCATGTTGAAAATTGGCCATGGTGTGGATGTCATGCTGAGTTGTTTCTTTTAACTGTTGAGATACATACAACAAGTCAATAACGAATCTCAAACCTGTTAATTAAAAGAACTAATATCAGTAGATATATAGACCATATTGGACTTGATATGGCATTTGGACGGCCGATATGCATTCACCGCGGCAAACAACATAAGATGAATACCAGATATCACATATAACTATGGCTCTTAGGTCTCAACCTGAGAGAATTAAGCCAAGAGAACAACCAATGTGAAGATTCACCTATGCTTGCACATCTTAAAAACAAAGAACTTGTTTTCATTTAGAAAGACTCATGGCAAGTGTTATGTTTGAGTGCAGTAAGATCTACAATCATCCAATGTGTACAAGTGTATAACGTACATTTCAAACTTCGTTCCAAATATGAAGACTGATTAAATCCGTTCAAAAACAAGTGTCCAACATCATTCGTCAGAAAAAGTGTGCCAAAACCTAGTTATATATACAGGAATACTTCTGACATATTCAAATCTCTAATCATAAATTAAATTACAGCGCGTACAGTTTCAGCATGTCAAGATCATGGAGGCGTGAAGGATTACACTGGATCTACTATGTGCATGAACTGTTTACACTGGCTTTTTACGAGGAGAAAGAAGTATCTATGGCCTGTAATATGGGATGCGTATTGAACCGGAAATTTCTGAAGGTTTGACCAGGGCCTTTGTTGGAGGCATTTACAACATGGCTACTTTTGCTTGACGGAACCTCTGTTGTCACTAAGCTACTCCCTGGAGAATTTCCTTTTGCTTTCCACACGATTTTTGCTTCATGAGAGCATATAATTTAATCAGCAAAATGTATTTAAACCAAAAACAAGTGTAGACAGTTTGCTTCACTTGAAGAAAATAGATAGATACAAACCTCTTGCAGGGGCATTTACTTTTGGTTTTACTGGGGGTTGATGCGAGGAGATCCATGATCTTAAGGATCTGAAAGAAGTCACATGTGAATGCATTAGTTCTTTGATTAGTTGATACGTAAAAAAGGTTATTCTAGCAAAAACGGAAAATAAGATTTAATCAAAGCACATAGTAGTTGCAATTTTTACTTACTTCAAAAATGGAGCAACCATGTACAACTTAAGACCAGTTACACCATGTGATATAACATCTCCATATACTGGTTGAAGATCATCAAGCCTCTGCCATGCAATTTCCTGCAGTTGAAAACAGACATCAGAGTTAATACCACAACTTGGCCGTTGATACCGAGCACCAGGAGAGATGCTTGAAAACCAGATAAGGGAGTGGCGCTTTCTTTTGGGTTTGGGACATGAAAATACAAATCTGCATTACATATCAGTAACAAGAACCACATACACTTATCTCCTTTTTGGTTTGACAGGCAAATGCTGTGTCGTCTTTCACGCCTCCAACTATGTAGAGTCGTACTCTCTGTGGCCCAAACGTCAATTCGATAAACTCATGTTGGTTAATAAGCTTTGAAACATCAAATCCTGTTTCTTCCAGAACCTGCAAGCAGAAAAGACATGTAGCAACCATAGAAATACATGAGTACTAATATGCAACTGAAATCTGATCACGTTAATAACGTTAAAATGTGATCTAAAACTAGTTTGCACTTTGCAGCCTTCCAAATTTGAAGGAAATATTTTGAAACAAAGCTTATTGCAGATAAGACCTCTAAATCTCATATATAAACTGTCAATGTCAGATGAAAAGAAATCTTGACGAGGCATATAATTAAGCCATAATCCGTTCTTTAAATCGATGAAATTGCACAGGTAAAGGGTCACCAAAGACAAACTGAAACCACATGTAATAGCTTATGAGAAAATAATAACATTTACTTCTCTGATAGCACAATTGTGGTCTTCCTCATCTTTGTTCTTTTTCCCTCTTGGAAAACTCCAGCTTGATCCCTTCCACGCTTTCACTAGTACACACTGCATATGAAAAGGACATCAAAATCAGAAACATGGGCTACTTAAAAATTAAAACAGCATCAGAAACATGGCGACCATCACTTTAACATCACAGGCAACATCTGTTGTCATTCCTTTTTACACAAATATTTGTGCTCCTTTATATCTAACATAATGCATTTCGACTTATACCAGACCAACAGAAATTCAGGAAATAAGTCTCTTGACCCTTTTATCCATGTTCCATGACGAAGGCACATTTAAAGTACAGAAGAATACATGAGCTCCTTGGTGTAGAGTAGAGAGCTTAAGTTAACATAAGAAGAACTCAGACCCATCTAAAAAGTCAATGGAAGGAGCAAGCTAAGTACTGAACATGACATGTTCTTGATTCGTATCAGCAGCAGCAAGAACATCATCGAAAGAATATAAACAAAATTTGTCTCCCATTCAATCATAAACAAGTAAACAACCTTTTTGCCATTCGTCTACATGTACCATCAAGTAAACTTTGCTAATAAATCACAGCATGTATAAATATGTTCGCATAACTTTCATAATTTGCATTCAATTCTATCATAATGACAGCTTCATATTGCATCACACCTCTAATTATCGATCATGAATCACACAGATTAACCAAGAGAACAAAAAGATCTGATACAAAACAGACATGAACATTCAATACTAGCTTGCTTACTTTTAATAACCTCAAAGACACACATCATCAAAATTCTTAGAAGACAAACATGCTAGAGTCAATAAAAAAAATTATTGAAAATGTTTAACAAGGACCACTATAACATTTAGTTCAGAAGAAATCTTACCCTTTCATATGTCTGATCCAAGATAATCGCCCCAGTAACAGGAACTCGAACCTTGTAGGATGTGAAATCCTTAAATATGTCGTCTATGTGAGGAACATAAGGCTTTAATACATCACAACTGTTAAACACTATAAATACCTTAAGGAACACAAACAATAACAAAACGAAAGATATACTCCGTACAACAAAAGTTTCTATCATACACCTTAAGTCCTTGACATATCAAAGGGGGTCTATGGATTAGCTTACTTCCTGGGCTTATGGGCTTATTGAAAATTTGGAGAAGCCAATAAGCTCACTTTTTAGGGCTTATGAGCTTGTCAACTTGAGCTTTTGGACTCAATAAGCCACAAGCTCTAAAAAAGTGAGCTTATTCTCTTTTCCAATTTCAAATAAGCATAAGCCAGAGAAACTATATAAGTATGCCAAACTTGAAAGTACATGACGAAAATAACCAGCATTGTCATCAAATTATATTCACACAAATCACACCATGTATTATTTCATACAGCTTAACATATTCAAGGGGGTGTATCGATTAGCTTATTTCCCTGGCTTATGGGCTTATTAGAAATTATAAAAGCCAAAAAGTTCACTTCTTTGAGGGCTTGTGAGCTTGTTAACTTGAATTTTGGACTTAAAATAAGCCCTAAGCTTAAGTTGATAAGCTTGCAAGTTCCAAAAGTGAGCTTATTCGCTAATCCAACTTCAAATAAGCCCGGAAATAAACTAACAAGAAGTAAAAAAGGATACTTAGAGATGTAAACTCCTTCAAAGTAAACGACTTTAAAGACGGGTTATTTTCGACAGAATTATCCTCATAGAACCAATGTGCATACTCCACAAGAAACAAAATCCTCTCAAATGACTGCTGATCCTCTTTCGGAACATTCAGTACAAATCGACTGCAAAAAAAACCATTATTTGATAGTGAGCAATAAGACTACATAAACTATCATTTCTTATAAAACAATCACTAAAAAGATATATAAAAAAGTAGCACCTGCAGAGATCATCAATGAGTTCTTTAGGAGGATGATGAATGCCCTGTTTCGAAGACATTTTTAAACTTTTCAAGATAAAAGAAAAAAACCCTAATTTTATTTCTAGTTCTAGTTCAACTGATGAAGACGAAGACCTGAAGAAGTTGGTTTTGGGATCTTTTATAACTCTACCAATAATTGTTGTACTACGTATTTTTTTTAGGGTAAATTGCAAATTTCTCCCTGATGTTTGCCAAAATTGCAATTGGCCATCGAGAGCTAACGAGCGTTAGTATTCTCGTTAAGAGAACTCAGCCGATGGGTATAATCATAATTTCACTGTTCCAGATAATTAATTCACTTGACTAAATTTAGTTACCAATGCACAACTTTATTTTAATGGCTAAATTTGCAATTGACAACTTAACTTTCGAAACACACCTCGTATTTAGTCAAACTCATTTATCACTACACACACCCCCAGACACCCCACTCCCCCAGACACGCACTCTTAAGATAAGATGTCTCGTTGTTTTGACCTCGTGTTTGCCTATAACTCCTTTGTGCTAACAGAAATGATGCTTGGCCGTTACGAGACATAGATTCTTCAAGTCATGCAGCAGGCACAAGATTTGATGAACATGTCCCAAAAGAGTATTGATAAGGTCGGTCGTAGGGGGAGCTGATTGTTTAACTTCGAAACTTTTCACGTTCGAGAACTGCAAGAGACAATCTGAAAAGCTTATGAGACTCCAAACTATTGATTTGCGTAAGGCGAAGGAGTTGATGAGGATGGTCAGGCAAATTCACGACAAGATTCTTGAGAAGATTGAGTTTGCAGTGAGGTAGAGATTTATGTGAGGGGGTCGGTTGATGGAGGCTGGGATGGTTTCTTTGTTGATAATGATGAATGTAGATATTGGTAGGAGTTATTTTGTTGTGGTTTCCATAGTTTATGATGAATGTAGGTAGGGGTTGGGGACTTGGGGTTATTTTGTTGTTGATGTTGTTTCCCTGAGCTGGGTTGACGGATGTAGATGTAAATAGGGGTTGTGGTTTCCCTTATCTTAAAATTGTAAAAATATGGTTAATGAATGAAATGGGTCATTTGATCCACATTTTCATTGTAGAATATGTTCAAATATGTTTTTTTTTTACCGTTTTAGCGTCTTTGATTAGTATCACACACATAAACATGAAAATCACACTAATCAAACCATAAAACACAAATCAAAACATGAAAATGACATTAATCCAACCATAAAACACAATGGATTAGGACTTAAGCCTCTAGAACAATGGATTAGGACTTATGATAGGTGATGCAAAAATAGAGTAGTGATAGTAGTGAACCATCCTTTGGACACTATAATTATACAGTGGCAAATTGCATCACTGGAAATATGCATTGCTGCAAATAATATGAATTGGCTTCCTGAATGGTACATATCTCTTCCTGTTTTGCTGCAATATCCAGTACCAATGAACAATGTAAATAGGAAACATCTTGTTCATGTACAGAGGTAATATAGTTTTTCTGGTTAACAAGGCGAACTTAAATTAATCAACCAGCATTTACATTAATAAAAATATAAATGGCTTGGACAAGCCCAAGACCATGATACAACTATACTAATACAAGTCTTAACATGAGACATATATAGTAGAACATACTACTAACTCTGATACAACAAAAGCCATTAAACTGATAGAGCATACTCATCCACCGGTGTTTCCAAAACAGTTTAAACAATCCAATGTTACAGAGATACTATCTTCTGATGTTAAAAAACCCATAACCCTGTCTCTATCCAAAACAGAGGTAATATAGTTCAAGTTATATTAGCCAAATTACATAGGTAATATAGAACCAAATTAAAACTGTTTTTGTTTATACACAATACATAATCCCTAAAGATGATCTCATTTTTAAAACTTAAAAAGCTTCTACTAGATGAATTAACAAGTGATCAACTATATCTACACACTTAAATATCCAATGCAATGAAGTTAGTATAATATGCAATGCAATGTACTAAAAAAATATGTTAAACAATTCATTGGCCTCACCTAGTAAAAAAACACCACTTTGTTTCCGATTGATCTTGGTGCTTTTTGACCTAGAATGCAATTAGTGCTTTTAACATCACTTCTTGGTGTTAATATACCAACAGCCCTTGCTCCCACATTCACTGAATCTACATTTTCTTTCTGGTTCATAGAATCACCATCTCTAATGATAATACCAGTAGGCTTTGGTAGAACCCTTTTTCTCTTTTTAACATCCTGATCATCATCAACCATGATTGATTTTCCCTTTTCCACAGCCCTATTCACTACCTTTCTCTTCTTTCCTAAGTCAGCCTCACCTACTGATGAGTATGCAAATACTCATCATTTTTGTACCTTTTAGACTGCCAAAAACATCCAAAAACACCCGTCAAAGCATCAAAATGATAAAAATATCACAAATAAGTGTTTTATGTGTTTCAAATGCAAAAATACCAAAAGCAGGTGAAAAACGTATCAAGTTTGCATAATTGGCAGTTTTAGTCCCCCAAGTTTCAAAAGTTGTCAAAACTAGTCCCTGGTAAATCAAAACAAAGCAAAATAACATTTAAGGTCCATGGGATTCAAAAGTTGTCAAAACAAACCCCTCAAAGTTTAAAAATTACAAAATGACAACTTTAGTCCCTAAAGTTTAAAAATTGTCAAAAATAGTCCCTGGTGAATTTAAAAAAGTGAAAATAATCAAAAGTAAACCTTGTACTATTCATAAATGGCAAAATTGGTCCTTATGGTGAACTTTTGGAAAATTACAAGTTTGGCCCTTAAGGTTTGGAAAATTGTCAGATTTGGTCCTTGGGTCATTTTAAAGTGGAAATTACAACATTGGTCCTTTGGTTTATCAATATGGCAAGAATGATCCTTGTACAATAAGTTTGGAACAGTATCAAATCCAGTCCCTCAAGTTTCCAATATTGCATAAATGGTCCTTGGGTCTTATACACTAAACCGGATCCAATGTTATATAACTTAGACCCATTGTACAAACCCAGCAGCCCAGCCCAATCCAACCATTAATAATATCTGGTCAATCCGTGAGTCAAACTCACCTTCTCCTCCTTCCACCTCACTGTCCTCTTCTTCACAGCTCACCCCTACCTTTCACCAGCCCACCTGTCCTCTTCTTCACAGCTCACCCCTACCTATTACCAACCCTTCTACACCTCTAGACCCCCCCACAATAAATGCTATTGCACCCCCACTATCACCAATTCAACCCATTTCCTTCGTTATATAAAAATTACCACTAAAACTCATCATTACACTCTGAAACAGTTCCAATTTGTCCACTAAGCACCATGTGATCACCAAATTGAGGTCCAACAGTCTCAAGGCACGTATACAAGATTTGGCGCCAAAACTGTTTAAACGGCTAGGATTTATTCAAAGCTTTGGACGGTCAAGATTGAGTATGGGAAATGATCAGAAGCAAGTGGGAAGTCTTATTGAGCTTACAAAAGGGGAAGAAACAAAAGGAGGAAAGCAGTTAGTTTTATCACTCAGAGTAATCTTAAGTCGTATTTGTATTTTCTTATTCCTTAGTGTAATTTTAAGCTTAAAAACTTTGTACTCAGTGTTTCTAGTGTATTTTAACTCTTTTCAAGTAATCAATTTCACATTTCCAAGTTCAATTCAGTTTTATGCAAATTTGAATTTTAAATTTCCAAGTTTATGTTAATGTTGTTTGTAGTTGTTATTATGGACTGAATAAGCTCATATAAGCTCCTAGATAGCTTAATATAGCTATTAGAAACCTTAAAACTTTGATTAGTATCAAAAAGCAAAAAAATACCAAAAATACAAAAAAATAGTGTAAAAATAAAAATCACAAGACAAAGAAGAAGAAGCAAGGAGCATGGTGAAATGAAGATGGTCCTGGGTTATTGAACCTGTGGAGGTTCTATAGGAAGTGTTTCTTGGTCCTAATTCTTGGTTCTAAGCTGGATTGCATTTGTAAGCTTATTTGGTGATTTTTGCATTTTACTAAGTTCTTGTGTTTTATGCTCCGATCTTTGTGATTCTGTGTTTGTGATAAGTAGATAAGTGGTAATAGAGTTTAAAATCATTAGCTTGTTCATTAGATTTCAAAGCTGCAAGAAAAGTCCAATTTCACAGTTAAAATAGCATATTGGTCATTTCTGTGTTCTATGCTATTTTTGTTGTTGTTCTGTGCTCTTATGATCTTGTTGAATGATAACATGAAGGTTGAAATCAGTTTAGGATAGTGGTTACTGTTTCATTAGCATGTCATTGTGACAGGACCTCTTGTAAGTTCTGAAATCTGTCTTTGTTCTTATATCTGCCATTATCTGAATCTGTTGTTTGGATCTGTGTAATTTAGTTGTGATTAGTCATATTTGATCTAAACTTGATATTAGTATAGAATAGTTTAGTAGTCATCTGATTTAATTCTCACTTTAGTTGCATTAAGCAGTGTTTGGTATAAGCAGTTAAATGTGATTGTGAGGTTATAGTAAGTTTGAGATCACTTGTTTTAGAATCAGTTAGGTTTGTTTTAGCTTATTCAGCAATTAATCTGCATAATAGTTTTATAAAAGTCAAAAGTCCATTTATCCTTCTTTGGTGATTTTATCAGTTAGGAGCAGTAGCCAATTAGGATAGAAATAGTTTTAGATATCATTAAATTAGCTTATTCTAGTCTTAGTATAGCTTATGTTAACATCTACATTAGAATAGAGTCATTTAAATCTCGCATAAGTCAAAACTTCAAAATCTAACAAAAGTCAAAAGTGGAAAAAGTGATTTTTGCAAAACTTTGTTGATTTTTCATGGATTCAATTTTGGTTCAAAATTGTTGAAATTCTGGGACAAATAACTTCAGTTGGTCAACTTTTGAAAAGTGATTTTTGTGGAATTTTTGAAAGTATTTATATGCTCTAAATAAGCTGTCCAAAACAGCTATTTTTCCCCTGTTCACAATCAGCATATAGTGATTGTGAACAGGCCATCTTACAGACTTAGCACAGAGTTCATATTAGCTTGTTGGGTCTGAAATTTGGTCTATTTGATCTTTGCTTGGTGGTCTTGAGTTCTCAAAATCTGGTTTTCAGTTTAGCTTGTTAGACAAGTAGTTGCATAAGCTTCAAGTAGGTAGGTAGAGGCTGATTGGATTTTAGAAATCAATCTAATCATATCATTGTAGTTTACATATACCAGGTTTAGAATAGTTGATATTGGTCAATTTTAAGTAGTTTTAGCATAATCTAGCTGTTGTGATCATTTGGTGAAGTTTTGAGGCTTTTAGCTTATTTTAAGTGCTTATTTATAAGCACTTTTCATTATAGCCCCTTATTCGTGTACACTAGCATAAGTTTTTGATTTTTCGTAGGTTTATAATATTAATTTAGAATTTTTCTGAATTTTTCATAATTTTATGGTACTGTTTACTATTTTTCTTATTTAAAATCAGTTTTTAAAACTTTTTAATTACGTTTTAATACAAATAATTCAGAAAAGCTTAAAAAAAATATTTTTTCATTTTTCCTAGATTAAGAAAAATATAAAAAGCAAAAAAATAATTTTTCCATATTTTTCCTAGTTAAATTTGTAATTTTTAGCATTTAAATTAGTTTTAATAGTTTTTAATTCATAGAAATTAGAAAAATCATCAGAAAAATACAAAATCAATTTTCAAAAGTTTCTTTAGTTACTTTAGATGTTTAAAAATTAGTTCCATAATTTTCACACTTAATTTCATCATTTTTAGTTAATTAGTTTTATTTAGAACTTATAAATTAGTTTTTAATTCAAATAAATAAAAGAAAAATTCTAAAAAAAGATTTTTAGAAAATAAATTTGTAATTTTCTTAGTTAGTTTTGTATTATAAATCCTTTTTAGATTAATTAAACTAGATTTTAAATAAGTTTAAAATAGTTTTGATTAATTAATATTAAATTAATATAATATTAGTAAAATATTTTCTTTTTAGATTTTAATTTTCTTTAAGTTTAAAAAGTTTTAAAATTTTCATTTTACACCCTTTAGTTTTAAACTTGTCATTTTAAGTCCCTGTAGTTTTTAAATTTCCATTTTTATTTACTTGCAATACACGTTTGTTTAATCTGATTGTTGTGCTTTATAATTCTGTATCCAAATACAATTCCAAACAATCAGTAGTGTAATTATCAACCAAAATCCTTACAAATCATTGTCCTCAGTGATCATTCTACTTCTGAACGTTTTCACACACCATTCAACCTCCGTGGGATTTAACGACCCGGGAATCCACTAAATTCCAAGGGAAATTGTATTGAGTCTATAATAGTTGACTTTTGTTGACTAAAACCTTTGGTCAATATTTCTTGACTGTTTGGGCTCGATCAAATTTTGGCGCCGCTGCCGGGGAGGCTGTAGCGTGTTTTAAACATTTTCAGACCCATACTTGCACATATACCACCTTTTGTAAACAGTTTTTTTTTTTGTAAAGTTATCAAAATCAAAAAGTTCATTAACACTTTTCCTGAAGTGTTAATAACACCAAACAAAATATAAAACAACAAAACAATCGTAACGTTTTCTATCTTGTATTTTCTTTAAGGTGATTCTTAAAGAGGTACGATTTGGTTAAACGAGACGATAACAAAAATATTGTCCCAAAGTTTTTAAACCCTTAGCACAAATCCATACCTACGTCTTTTTAGTGGTACTTAATAAATACATAAAAATCAACCACCGCAAACCAAGGCAGAACACCTACCAACTGGGGGTGTGAACATTAATAAGTTCCCAATCTTAAAGATCAAAACTTGCCTTTGTATCCTTGTGATTTGGTGTACCTTTTTTAAAGAAGCCATTTCATTTGTGATTATTGGTTTAAGTTCACTTGTCGTTTTGCCTCGCATTTGTTTTTGAAAACTGATTTTTATACTTAGTGCATGCGCACTCGTTCTTCCAGCTCCACAAGTCCACTTTCAGAGCTTGTAAGTATTCCATGTAGACGTAGAGGACGTTCTGCTCCATCAGCCGTGACTGAGGAACGTCTATCACCACCACCCCCTGTCGTAATGGCAGAAGATAAACCGATGAAAGAGCTTCTCCAAGCACCCATCGAGGGTTACGGAGATGCCATTGTTGTCCCAGCCATCGTGGCTGATACCTTCGAGCTCAAAACCGGGTTGCTTAATCTTGTAACCCAAAGCCAATTTTATGGTTTTGAGCGGGACGACCCTCATGCACATATTCGATGGTTCAACAAGATTGCATCGACCATCAAATACAAGAATGTCCCACATGAAGCAATTAAGCTTCTTCTGTTCCCATTCTCTCTAGAGGGACAAGCCCGGATTTGGCTTGAGAAACAACCCCCTCGTTCCATTGAGACATGGGAGGATTTAGTCACTAAGTTTGTTAACGAATTCTATCCTCCATCCCGAACTACAAGTCTTAAGAATGAGATAATGAAATTCACTCAAAGATTTGATGAATCATTCGGTGAGGCATGGGATCGTTACAAAGAGTTGCTCCGAAAGTGTCCGCATCATGGTTTTTCCGAGTTAATGCAAATGGATACTTTCTACAATGGTCTGAGCCAAGCTGACCAAGACTCTTTAAATGCCTCCGCGGGAGGTAATTTCCTGAGCAAGACCACAAAAGAAGCCTTGCAAATCATAGAAAACAAGTCCCAGGTCCGCCCTGTACGAACAAAGACATATCAGTCTCAGTCTAATGCAGGACCTTCTACTTCATCTCACGTGAGTACATCTAGCACCGATGCTAAGATTGACAAACTCACGGATGCTATTCAGGCTTTGGTTCTTGCGAACCAAAAGAAAGTCACTTTCACACAGACACCATCACATGGTGAAGTGAAGAAAGTCGAGGTCTGTGTCACTTGTGGTGGCCCTCATGCATACTACAACTGTACTGCCACCGACGGTAGTCCGTTTGAAGCCAATGCTATAGCCGGTACTTCACATCAGGGAGGTAATCAATACCGTCCTCAAAATGAACCAAACTACCGTGCTAATACTTATCAGGGACCACCCGGTTTTAACCAGAATCCTAACATGCAAAACCGAAATCAGAACCAACCTAGAATGAACCAAGGTTATCAAAACCAAGGTAATTTCTATCCCGAACCAAATCAAGGTTTCCAACATCAAGGAAACTTTAATCAAAACAATTTCAATCGAGGGAATCAATTTCATGGAAATGTGAATCCTAACCAAGGGAATTTCCAACAACAAGGTTATAATCAAAACATACGGCCTCTAAATTTCCCTCCACCTCCTCCAGTATCAACATCTGATGAGCTTTTAAAACAATTCATGAAGTCTCAAGAGGAGACAAACAGATTGTTGATCAGTCAGATCGCTGAACTAAAGAAGCCTTTAAATGATCAACCCTCGGGCTCAGGAAAACTTCCTAGCAACACGATCGCTAACCCGAGGGGCGATGCTAAAGCGATCACAACAAGAAGTGGTGTATCATACGAAGGACCCATTGTTCCTCCTACCTCTTCTTCTTCTTCTCCTAAGGTAGTGGAACGTGAACATGAGGCGACAAAGGACAAGGAACTTCCTACTAATAACGGAGGTACCAACGATGTCCAACCTCGAGTTGTCCTGAAACCCAAGTCTAAGCCAGGAGTTGTTTTTGATTCAAATGACATCCCGGTTGAAAACCAGAAATCCAAATCCTCTATTCCTTACCCATCACTTTTAAATGAACAGAAGCTCCGTGAGAAAGCTACTCAACAAATGGAAAAGTTCTTCCAAATATTTCAAGAACTACACTTTGACATTAGCTTCGCGGATGCTATCATTCTGATGCCCAAGTTTGCATCAACAATCAAACAGTTGTTAAGCAACAAGGAAAAACTGTTTGAGATGGCGAAAACTCCACTAAACGAGAACTGCTCAGCAGTTATCTTGAAGAAGCTTCCCATTAAGCTTGGAGATCCTGGAAAATTTCTCTTACCTTGTGTATTTCCAGGAATGGTTGAATGCTTTGCCTTAGCCGATCTTGGTGCAAGCATTAACCTGATGCCTCATTCAGTATGGAAGAAACTTTCTCTTCCGGACCTTACTCCTACATGCATGACTCTCGAGCTTGCAGATCGTTCAATATCCCGTCCACTTGGCATTGCCGAGGACGTATTTGTAAAAGTAGGAAAGTTCCATTTTCCAGCTGACTTTGTAGTCGTTGATTTCGATGTTGATCCACGGGTTCCTCTCATTGTTGGACGAGGATTCCTAAAGACGGGACATGCTCTTATTGATGTATTTGAGCATGAAATCACATTACGTGTGGGTGATGAAGCCGTTACCTTTAACCTCGATCAAACTTCGAGGTACTCCTCAAACTATGATGCTGAATCGGTTAACCGAATCGATGTAATTGATATTGCTTCAGAGGAGTACTCTCAAGAGTTTCTTGGTTATTCTCATAATTCTGTGAGTGGGGATCCCACCACATCTTCTCGACCTATCATTTCCGACCCTTCCCCTTCTCTCACTCCGTTTGAGGGAAGTGATTTTCTTTTGGAAGAGGTCGAGGCGTTTCTCAAACGTGATTCAACTACAGATGGGATTGATAACAATGAGATTGATCTGGAGGGAGATATTCTTCTTCTTGAGAAGTTGTTAAATCAGGACAATTCTCCTCCACTCCCTCCCGTTGAGCTTCATAATAAGGAAGTCAAGTCAGTTGAGAAAACTGAAGAATTTCCTGAAGTTGAACTTAAGGACTTACCACCTCATCTCGAGTATGCATTTCTTGAGGGTGATGATAAATTACCCGTAATTATTGCTCGAGATTTGAGTAAAGATGAAAAGACTGCTCTGATAAAGGTCTTGAAGTCACACAAGCAAGCAATTGCTTGGAAACTCTCCGACATTAAGGGTATCAACCCTGAGTTTTGTACTCACAAAATCTTGATGGAGGATGACTTCAAGCCAGCAGTTCAACAACAAAGACGAGTAAATCCAAAAATCCATGATGTTATTAAACAAGAGGTTCTTAAACTTCTTGATGCAGGATTAATTTACCCGATCTCAGATAGTCCTTGGGTTAGCCCAATTCACTGTGTTCCTAAAAAGGGAGGCATTACTGTTGTCACAAATGAAAATAACGAGTTGATTCTAACTCGGCTAGTAACGGGATGGTGTGTTTGCATTGACTATCGTAAGTTGAATGACGCCACCCGAAAAGACCATTTTCCCCTACCCTTCATGGATCATATGCTTGAGAGACTAGCAAGAAACGAGTACTATTGTTTCCTGGATGGTTTCTCGGGTTACTTTCAGATCCCCATTGATCCTCAAGATCAAGAAAAGACTACTTTCACGTGCCCCTACGGGACGTTTGCCTATAAACGTATGCCTTTCGGCCTATGTAATGCTCCGGGCACGTTCCAAAGGTGCATGATGGCCATTTTCCACGACATGATCGGGAAAACCATGGAAGTCTTTATGGATGACTTTTTAGTCATCGGGGATTCTTTTCAGACATGTCTCTCCCACTTAGACATCATGCTTCAAAGGTGCAAAGACACCAATCTTTGTCTTAACTGGGAGAAGAGCCACTTTATGGTCAAAGAAGGCATAGTCCTTGGCCATAAAATTTCAAAAAATGGGATCAAGGTCGATAGAGCAAAAGTCGATGTTATTGCTAAGCTACCTCCTCCCACTACTGTCAAAGGTATCAGGATTTTTCTCGGGCATGCCTGTTTCTATCGGAGATTCATTCAGGATTTCTCAAAAATAGCCCGGCCTATGACCCATCTTCTTGAAAAAGATGCTCCTTTCATCTTCTCTCCTGAGTGCATAGAAGCTTTTCAAACTCTCAAGAAAAAGCTTACTGAAGCACCGATCTTAGTTGCCCCTGACTGGGACCTACCTTTCGAACTTATGTGCGATGCCAGTGATTTTGCCATAGGTGCAGTCTTGGGGCAACGAAAAACGAAACATTTCCAGCCCATTCATTATGCTAGCAGAACCATGACTGAAGCTCAGACTCACTACACCACCACAGAAAAAGAACTACTCGCTGTGGTGTACGCCTTTGAGAAGTTTCGGCCGTACTTAATCTTGACCAAATGCATAGTGTACACGGATCACTCGGCTTTAAAATACCTCTTTGCTAAACAAGATGCAAAGCCGAGGTTACTCCGTTGGGTTCTCCTCCTCCAAGAATTTGATATCATCATCCGTGATAAAAAAAGGAGCTGAGAACCTAGCTGCTGATCATCTGTCCCGATTAGAGAACCCACACCAAGATGTTTTCGAGAAAAAGGAAATCAATGAAACATTTCCTCTCGAGACTCTTAATGCGGTTACTTTTCGTGGAGATTCTACTACCCCATGGTTTGCTGACTTCGCAAATTACCATGCGGGAAACTTCATATTGAAAGGAATGACGACCCAACAGAAGAATAAATTCTTCAAGGATGTTAATCATTACTTCTGGGACGATCCCTACTTGTTTAAAATATGTGCGGATCAAGTCATCCGGCGGTGTGTATACGGTCAGGAAGCCAACGAAATTCTCAAGGCTTGCCATGCTGGACCTACTGGGGGACATCATAGCCCCAACTACACCGCCAAAAAGGTGTTTGACTCCGGATTTTATTGGCCCACAATCTATAAAGATGCCCATGATCTCGTCAAAACATGTGATTCATGTCAACGTAATGGAAATATTTCACAACGAAATGAAATGCCACAAAATGCAATTCAAGTCTGTGAAATCTTTGACGTCTGGGGCATAGATTTTATGGGGCCATTTCCATCATCTCGAGGAAACAAATACATTCTCGTGGCCGTTGATTACTTATCAAAATGGGTTGAAGCAAAAGCTTTACCCACTAACGATGCCAGAGTTGTAGTAAAATTCCTCAAAGCTTTATTTGCCCGATTTGGAACTCCACGTGCTATAATCAGTGATCGTGGTACGCATTTCTGCAATGACAAATTTGATAAAGTCATGCAAAAATATGGTGTAACTCACCGTCTTTCTACTGCGTATCATCCACAAATAAGTGGACAAGTAGAAGTGACAAATCGGGGTATAAAAAGGATACTTGAAAGGACAGTAGGAGAAAACCGTGCATCCTGGTCAGATAAATTGGATGATGCACTCTGGGCCTTTCGTACAGCTTATAAAACACCTATCGGGTGTACGCCATACAAGCTAGTGTACGGAAAGGCATGTCATCTTCCGATCGAACTCGAGCACAAAGCCTACTCGGCCTTGAAACATGCAAACTTCGACCTCAAAACTGCGGGTGATCACCGTAAGGTTCAAATGAATGAACTTAATGAACTTCGTGATCAAGCATACGAGAATTCTTTGATTTACAAAGAAAAGACAAAAAGGATTCATGACATGAAAATCAAAAACCGTGTTTTCAACATCGGTGATAGAGTCTTTCTTTTCAACTCTAGACTAAAGATATTCTTGGGAAAGCTCAAGTCCCGTTGGTCTGGTCCATTTACTATTGCTAAGGTTTATCCTTATGGTACCGTCGAGTTACAACAAAATGACGGACCAAATTTCAAAGTAAATGGGCATAGGTTGAAACACTATTTTGGAGAGGACATACTACCCATGGTTGTCCCGGATCTTCAAACTTTCCCCATAAACCAATGAATGCGGGGATCGAGTCAAGCTAAATGACTCGGGAAACAAAAACATTAGCATCA
Organism: Chrysanthemum seticuspe; assembly: GCA_019973895.1. NCBI lineage: Eukaryota > Viridiplantae > Streptophyta > Magnoliopsida > Asterales > Asteraceae > Chrysanthemum > Chrysanthemum seticuspe. The sequence continues at coordinate 239,580,826 of BPTQ01000002.1, read as the reverse complement.
CCTGGGTTTTCACCCATGATTTCTGACTTCTCCCTATTTTCTACCACTAGTGTGGGGGAGTCACCCACACTATGTACATAAACTTTGAAAAACCCAAAAAAAAAAAAAAAAAAAAAAAAAAAAAAAATTGTATATAACAAAAAGAAAATAATTGTTGTGTTACTTCACCTGAATCAGTAATATTATCTTCTTTCATTCAAGGATTCGGCATAATAACCGGGACTTTGAATATTGAGGATAATATTCAATTCTAGTGTGGGGGAGAGGAAAAATTCTGACGAATTTTATCATATTTACATCTTTTTAGTGCCATATACTCCCCGCTTTGACCCTAAAAAAAAAAAAAAAAAAAAAAAAAATCAAAAAGTAAACACAACAAATGGTAATCAGTCCACCATGTCTAACACACATAAGGACTGGCTAATCCAGGAGCAAACGGCTCTTGGTAAAGATATATCAAACCCGTTGATGGCTTGCAATTTGCCAAAAATTGTATGGTATTCAGCTCACCATATCATAAATAGTAAAGAGTTGGCTAGCCCGCAAGATTATGGCTTGTGGTAAAGGCAGTGGAAAAACCATAATTGGGAATCAGCTCTCCAAGATAATTCTATCAAAGAGTTGGCTAGTCCAGAAGCAAACGGCTTTTGGTAAAGACAGATCAAATCCGTTGACAGCTTATGATTTGCTAAAAATCATATGGTTATCGGTGTACCATAGTTCTTACCTGAACTGAAACATTTGGCTACTCTAGAAGTAATGGCTTTTGGTAAAGAGACAGCAAATCCATTAAAAATTTTCCAAAAAGATTGCTAGGGACTAGCAATATCTTAGTGTGGGTGATTGATGAGTATGCAAATACTCATCATTTTTGTACCTTTTAGACTGCCAAAAACATCCAAAAACACCCGTCAGAGCATAAAAATGATAAAAATATCACAAATAAGTGTTTTATGTGTTTCAAATGCAAAAATACCAAAAGCAGGTGAAAAACGTATCAAGTTTGCATAATTGGCAGTTTTAGTCCCCCAAGTTTCAAAAGTTGTCAAAACTAGTCCCTGGTAAATCAAAACAAAGCAAAATATCATTTAAGGTCCATGGGATTCAAAAGTTGTCAAAACAAACCCCTCAAAGTTTAAAAATTACAAAATGACAACTTTAGTCCCTAAAGTTTAAAAATTGTCAAAAATAGTCCCTGGTGAATTTAAAAAAGTGAAAATAATCAAAAGTAAACCTTGTACTATTCATAAATGGCAAAATTGGTCCTTATGGTGAACTTTTGGAAAATTACAAGTTTGGCCCTTAAGGTTTGGAAAATTGTCAGATTTGGTCCTTGGGTCATTTTAAAGTGGAAATTACAACATTGGTCCTTTGGTTTATCAATATGGCAAGAATGATCCTTGTACAATAAGTTTGGAACAGTATCAAATCCAGTCCCTCAAGTTTCCAATATTGCATAAATGGTCCTTGGGTCTTATACACTAAACCGGATCCAATGTTATATAACTTAGACCCATTGTACAAACCCAGCAGCCCAGCCCAGTCCAACCATTAATAATATCTGGTCAATCCGTGAGTCAAACTCACCTTCTCCTTCTCCTCCTTCCACCTCACTGTCCTCTTCTTCACAGCTCACCCCTACCTTTCACCAGCCCACCTGTCCTCTTCTTCACAGCTTACCCCTACCTATTACCAACCCTTCTACACCTCTAGACCCCCCACAATAAATGCTACTGCACCCCCACTATCACCAATTCAACCCATTTCCTTCGTTATATAAAAATTACCACTAAAACTCATCATTACACTCTGAAACAGTTCTAATTTGTCCACTAAGCACCATGTGATCACCAAATTGAGGTCCAACAGTCTCAAGGCACGTATACAAGATTTGGCGCCAAAACTGTTTAAACGGCTAGGATTTATTCAAAGCTTTAGACGGTCAAGATTGAGTATGGGAAGTGATCAGAAGCAAGTGGGAAGTCTTATTGAGCTTACAAAAGGGGAAGAAACAAAAGGAGGAAAGCAGTTAGTTTTATCACTCAGAGTAATCTTAAGTCGTATTTGTATTTTCTTATTCCTTAGTGTAATTTTAAGCTTAAAAACTTTGTACTCAGTGTTTCTAGTGTATTTTAACTCTTTTCAAGTAATCAATTTCACATTTCCAAGTTCAATTCAGTTTTATGCAAATTTGAATTTTAAATTTCCAAGTTTATGTTAATGTTGTTTGTAGTTGTTATTATGGACTGAATAAGCTCATATAAGCTCCTAGATATCTTAATATAGCTATTAGAAACCTTAAAACTTTGATTAGTATCAAAAAGCAAAAAAAAATACCAAAAATACAAAAAAATAGTGTAAAAATAAAAATCACAAGACAAAGAAGAAGAAGCAAGGAGCATGGTGAAATGAAGATGGTTCTGGGTTATTGAACCTGTGGAGGTTCTATAGGAAGTGTTTCTTGGTCCTAATTCTTGGTTCTAAGCTGGATTGCATTTGTAAGCTTATTTGGTGATTTTTGCATTTTACTAAGTTCTTGTGTTTTATGCTCCGATCTTTGTGATTATGTGTTTGTAATAAGTAGATAAGTGGTAATAGAGTTTAAAATCATTAGCTTGTTCATTAGATTTCAAAGCTGCAAGAAAAGTCCAATTTCACAGTTAAAATAGCATATTGGTCATTTCTGTGTTCTATGCTATTTTTGTTGTTGTTCTGTGCTCTTATGATCTTGTTGAATGATAACATGAAGGTTGAAATCAGTTTAGGATAGTGGTTACTATTTCATTAGCATGTCATTGTGACAGGACCTCTTGTAAGTTCTGAAATCTGTCTTTGTTCTTATATCTGCCATTATCTGAATCTGTTGTTTGGATCTGTGTAATTTAGTTGTGATTAGTCATATTTGATCTAAACTTGATATTAGTATAGAATAGTTTAGTAGTCATCTGATTTAATTCTCACTTTAGTTGCATTAAGCAGTGTTTGGTATAAGCAGTTAAATGTGATTGTGAGGTTATAGTAAGTTTGAGATCACTTGTTTTAGAATCAGTTAGGTTTGTTTTAGCTTATTCAGCAATTAATCTGCATAATAGTTTTATAAAAGTCAAAAGTCCATTTATCCTTCTTTGGTGATTTTATCAGTTAGGAGCAGTAGCCAATTAGGATAGAAATAGTTTTAGATATCATTAAATTAGCTTATTCTAGTCTTAGTATAGCTTATGTTAACATCTACATTAGAATAGAGTCATTTAAATCTCGCATAAGTCAAAACTTCAAAATCTAACAAAAGTCAAAAGTGGAAAAAGTGATTTTTGCAAAACTTTGTTGATTTTTCATGGATTCAATTCTGGTTCAAAATTGTTGAAATTCTGGGACAAATAACTTCAGTTGGTCAACTTTTGAAAAGTGATTTTTGTGGAATTTTTGAAAGTACTTATATGCTCTAAATAAGCTGTCCAAAACAGCTGTTTTTCCCCTGTTCACAATCAGCATATAGTGATTGTGAACAGGCCATCTTGCAGACTTAGCACATAGTTCATATTAGCTTGTTAGGGTCTGAAATTTGGTCTATTTGATCTTTGCTTGGTGGTCTTGAGTTCTCAAAATCTGGTTTTCAGTTTAGCTTGTTAGACAAGTAGTTGCATAAGCTTCAAGTAGGTAGGTAGAGGCTGATTGGATTTTAGAAATTAATCTAATCATATCATTGTAGTTTACATATACCAGGTTTAGAATAGTTGATATTGGTCAATTTTAAGTAGTTTTAGCATAATCTAGCTGTTGTGATCATTTGGTGAAGTTTTGAGGCTTTTAGCTTATTTTAAGTGCTTATTTATAGCACTTTTCACTACAGCCCTTTATTCGTGTACACTAGCATAAGTTTTTGATTTTTCATAGGTTTATAATATTAATTTAGAATTTTCCTGAATTTTTCATAATTTTCTGGTACTGTTTACTATTTTTCTTATTTAAAGTCAGTTTTTAAAACTTTTTAATTACGTTTTAATACAAATAATTCAGAAAAGCTTAAAAAAACAATTTTTAATTTTTCCTAAATTAAGAAAAATATAAAAAGCAAAAAAATAATTTTTCCATATTTTTCCTAGTTAAATTTGTAATTTTTAGCATTTAAATTAGTTTTAATAGTTTTTAATTCATAGAAATTAGAAAAATCATCAGAAAAATACAAAATCAATTTTCAAAAGTTTCTTTAGTTACTTTAGATTTTTAAAAATTAGTTCCATAATTTTCACACTTAATTTCATCATTTTTAGTTAATTAGTTTTATTTAGAACTTATAAATTAGTTTTTAATTCAAATAAATAAAAAAAAAATTCTAAAAAAAGATTTTTAGAAAATAAATTTGTAATTTTCTTAGTTAGTTTTGTATTATAAATCCTTTTTAGATTAATTAAACTAGATTTTAAATAAGTTTAAAATAGTTTTGATTAATTAATATTAAATTAATATAATATTAGTAAAATATTTTCTTTTTAGATTTTAATTTTCTTTAAGTTTAAAAAGTTTTAAAATTTTCATTTTACACCCTTTAGTTTTAAACTTGTCATTTTAAGTCCCTGTAGTTTTTAAATTTCCATTTTTATTTACTTGCAATACACGTTTGTTTAATCTGATTGTTGTGCTTTATAATTCTGTATCCAAATACAATTCCAAACAATTAGTAGTGTAATTATCAACCAAAATCCTTACAGATCATTGTCCTCAGTGACCATTCTACTTCTGAACGTTTTCACACACCATTCAACCTCCGTGGGATTTAACGACCCGGGAATCCACTAAATTCCAAGGGAAATTGTATTGAGTCTATAATAGCTGACTTTTGTTGACTAAAACCTTTGGTCAGTATTTCTTGACTGTTTGGGCTCGATCACACACAAACACCT